>OX422213.1:50020283-50227783 GCA_949130495.1 Sambucus nigra
TCTTTGTTTCAAGTATGGGTCTCCTTCAAGGAGATCCGTGTGCCCAGCAATCTACACGAAAATAGCAAAGAAAACAAATTGACGGGTTATTGATAATTTCCAAGGTCTTCCATGTCTGGACATGTAATTTCACCAAACTATGAATTACACATTTTGTACAATGCATGAAACTCCCTAAAAGGCCAGCCTAGTGTTGCAACTAACCCTCTAAATTATGAAAAAGCAGAAAATATTCCTTGTGTGCCAAAGATGGTTTTTAAGGAACTGCATATTTTTGCACTTGTACTT
Organism: Sambucus nigra; assembly: GCA_949130495.1. Taxonomy (NCBI): domain Eukaryota; kingdom Viridiplantae; phylum Streptophyta; class Magnoliopsida; order Dipsacales; family Adoxaceae; genus Sambucus; species Sambucus nigra. The sequence goes on from OX422213.1 coordinate 50,020,572, forward strand.
CAATTACCAGAAGGAGAAGGCTCTTAGTTTCTTCATACACAGCCCTTAGGCGCTCTCCAAACGACCATAATTCTTCCGACACGAGGAGCTTGTCATACAAAGCGGCAATCCCCGGGTCTCCCTTAGCAAAGACCATTTCAACCAAATCGATAGTTACTCGAAAGAAAGGCCATTCATTGTACATCTCCTTGAGCATTTGGAGACTTTTTACATCCTTCTCGATCACATGCTTAAAAGCGGACCCAAATCCGAGCCAGACTGGGAGATGAAACCTTGTTTGGGTCCATGCAAAGATCCACGGGATTGCTCGGAGTGACTCGATACCACCACTTGGCTTCCGTTTTGATGGACGACTCCCGATGTTCATCCGACCGTACTCCAACTCCGGAGTTGCCTGCGTCCATTTTAAAGAAGAAAGAACTAATTTGATTTTACCATTAGCCTTGTTTGTTTCATAATTCCAATTAAAAACATAAGACGTACAATACATTAAGAATACGTTTGGTTCTCCCCAACAATACCATAATTGTTTTTTTTAATTTGAAATGCGTATGTATATAAACAAGAAACAATTAAGTTACCATTTAACGTTCCTTTTTTATTAATGCTAATTGGAAAATACATTTAAGGGTCGTTTTTTTGTCCAAAAGAACCCAATTAGAGTGTTTGGGGACTCCAATTTCAAGATTTGGGATTCGAATTGTATTTAATATAAAATTTGATCTAATTCCAATTCCAAAACATAGATCAGAGCTCCCAAACACACCCTGATTGTAGTTCTTTTTTTCGACTTAATTTCGGCCAATGTATTACACAAGTTTTTTTAAATATAGTTGGTTTAAATAATCAATCAAAATACAACTAAAAATCTTGTTTGATGCACTGTCTAAACTCATGTTATATTTCAAAAAGCAATAGTTTTGCTATGAAAAAGAGATAATGGAAGGATACAAAAGCTACTTACAAGCCGAAAGTATTCAACAAATTGGGGTTCTTGGAAAACAATGGACCGATATTCCTTGGTAGCTATGACAGCCATTTCATCCAATAGAGCACGCCATTCAGGCTTTGGCGAAATTGGAGGATGCATACCGTGTTCAAGTGTTGCTGCGGTAAAACGTTGGAGTGTTCTAAAACACAAGTGCTCCTCCCCAAACGACTGCTCGATAACTTCACCTTGAACAGTGACACGAAGCGACCCATGGATAGTATCAGGTGGCTGAGATAATAACGCGAGATGGGTGGGGCCCCCTCCTCTTCCAACAGTACCACCTCGTCCGTGAAACATCGTGAGCTTTATCCGATATTGCTTTGCCACCTTTATAAGCTCCTCTTGGGCCTTATATAGCTGCCAAGCTGCAGAGAGGCGGCCTGCGTCCTTGCCTGAATCTGAGTACCCAATCATGACCTCTTGCTTCCCATGTATCCGGTCCCGGTACAAGTCAATCGAGAACAGACGGGCCACAGCAGCTGGGGCTGCCTGCAGATCAGCGAGCTTCTCGAACAACGGGACAACCCTCAACGGACTGCTGACGTGACACTCGCGTTGTAAGAGCTCGACGGCAAGCACATCAGATGGGGCGGTCGCCATTGAGATTATGTAGGCCCCAAAGTTATCAGGCGGGAGCTCGGAGATGATGTGAAATGTATCCAGCACATCTGCAATTTCTTCGGTTTTGGGAAGATCAGGGCCAAAGAGAGGACGCTTGCCGCTAAGTTCGGATAAGAGCCATTCTTGTCTTCGTTCCTCTGACCATTCTCGGTAGGACCCGATCTCAAGGTGCCTTGTGATGGCATCCATGACATCTGTGTGCCGATCCGACTCTTGGCGAATGTCAAGCCTCACGAATGACAGACCAAACGTGGAAACTTGGCGTAAGAAATCAAGAAGGCTTCCATCAGCAATTGGCCGATCACCACAAGAACAGAGTGATCTGTAACAGAGCTCAAGAGGCTCAAGTAACTGCATGTCAAAAAAGAAAAACAGAACACATACACACACACAATCAGTAACTAAAAGTCTAGGACATACTTATACAAACACTATAAGAGGAGAATAAAACAAAGGATTACTCTTCTAAACATAACCTATAAGTTCCCAAAACATATTTTCTGTAGATCCCTTTTGGTTTTGGGTGACATGTTTTTTTACATGGACAAAATATATTTTCATCTATTAAGAGTTGAAAAATTATTCGTAAAAAATGTAAATAAGTGTGCAAAGGATAGTAATGAACAAAATATAACTCTAGATAGATAATTTACTGTTACTATTTTACTTTTCTTCTAAAAACACCAAACCTAGCAGGATCTTAATTCCCTTCTGTTTTGGACCCTTGGGAGGGGTGTCAAAGCACAAGTAACATTCATGGTATGAGGAGCATTGATTTAACTACAATTTCAATATACCCACTCCGTCCCAAATCAAGAGTCATTCTTTCCTTTTAGGATATCCCAGATTAAGATTCACTTTCTTACTTTCCATTTTTGGTCGTAATCAATGAATCGCCAAATTCCACGATAGTGAACAATGTTCGATCTTGGCCATTGATTGAGCATATACTTAAAAACAGTAATTTTTTGATAGAGACTATTAATTTGGGACCGAGGGAGTAAAATATTTACAATAGGCAAAGTAAACTTGTAAAGATTTCATATGCATTATTTACATAGAAATTAAAAAGAGAGGAACAACAAAAGCATATCAAGCAATAAAATATAAAATAATCATTTACAGAAGATCGGAAGCAGAGAAAAAATATATTGCAATTCCATTACATCGATATGTGCTACAGATATTTTTTGAAAAGGGGAGAAAAATTAAGGGAGAAGAACGTCAAAAGGTCTGATATCATAAGATTGCCTCACAAGCTAATTAGTTAACAAATGAACATTTCAATGGCCCTTTTTTCCTGCAGAAAGCTTTTACTGGGAACTTAAGAGTTGAGTTTTTAAGTGGGCGCGTTAAAACAGTATGTGAAAACACGTTAGGCATGATAAATTGATAAAATCCAAGTTTAGCCATCAGGCCCTAATGCATTGACTGTTATCTTCAGTCTCAAATCTTTATTGATACTAACATTGTAAGTGGTAGTCACAATTACAGTGACTACATTTATATTTCCATTTGAAAACCCTAGATTTAGGGTTGCAGGTTCAATTGAGGGCAGCCATTGTCCAATTAAGTTAAAATTGTGGTCCATACGAGTCAACACCTAAAATCAAATTTGTGAGAAAGATAAACCTGCTCAACATTAATGAAAGCGACCTCCTCAGGAATATCAGAGATCCCATTGGTTAACAACTGACGAGAACGTTCACGCGTATGATACAGCTTGTCCCTCACATCACCAAGAATAACTCGATAGGGCTCATTTTGAGGAACTTGTTTCCAAAACTCTGCATTAACAAACAATGATGAGAATAAAACATCTATACGCTAATGGATAATAACACTACTTATTTTCCCTATATTAAATTCTTATTCAAGCACCCCCACCCCCCACCAACACACACACATACGCACGCACACACGCACAAATACAAAATAAAATAATAAAATAATAATAAAAACGAAACTAACAAAACATAGAAAAGGAAATAAGAAAGATTTCAAGCAGTGTTAATAAGATTTCAAAAGCAAACGGAAGTAAAATCACTCCATGAAATTGTGTAGAAAGGCTACTTTTGCACTCACTTACAATTTGATGAGCTATTGACATTCTTAAACCCTGGTTGTTACTGGACAAATTTTTTAACACTCCACTGAAATTCCCGGGAACTTTTTAACAAAAACAAGAAACTTTTACTAAGGGTACGTTTGATTGGCATGGAATTTTTTTCCATGAAAAATAGTAATTTGAGTTCATTTTTCACTTTTGCCGTGCTTTCAAATACTATCTATAAAAACAATGGTCAAAAATACGAAAAGTGTTTCATAGTTTTATCATTTTTCATGAAAAACATTTCTTACTCAAACCCTGGAAAACTCCAAATGTAAATCCATATTACTCTATATCTTTTTCCACTCATTTTCCAACTTCTCATGAAAATGAATGAACTAATTTTAGTTATTTTCCAACTTTGTTATCAAATACACCCTAAAATTTCAAGCGGCGCCGAATTAGAAATTGCAGCAAAATTTAGAAGAACTAAGGCATACCAATATAGTGTTTTGCATCTCTCTTTGAGGACCTATGAAGTTCATCTGCACGAGCACGAAGTTCATCACTGCATCGCCACATCGATAGCTGCCAGGATCATTACAGAAACAGGGATCAAACAAATAAGTGTAAGAAATTCATGGATTGGCAGAAAAATGCTCCAAAAGAGGCCAGAGAGTATTGTTAAGGCCCTGTTTGGTCCAGGGAGAAATATTTCACCTAGGTAAAAAGTAAAAAAACGTTTAAAATTATTTCACCATTTCAGAGGTATATTTTGTTCACTATTTTGTCGATAATCAAATTGAACTCTGCATATCTAAAATTGCATTTCAAAATTTTATTTTTCGCCCAAGTGAAGAATATTTCACCCTGAACCAAACAGATCCGAAGAGTGAAAGAACTCATTAATTACCTCAAACATAAGATCCTCTATCTGGGAAAAGTACATGTTTGCAGCCATCATCCTAGCTAATAAGCATACATCCCTTGTAACTTCAGGAGTTACCCTTGGATTCCCTGCAGGCCACATGAGATAGAATCAAAGGCTTGAAATTGAAAAGAACTTAGAATACATGCTGATTTGCTTGGGGCTGAGTAAACTTTGACATGGATGCCATGCAAACATAAAAAACATATGATTGGGAGAAAAAAATTGAAAAAAAAACTTGGAAGGCATGCTCCTTGGAAGGCATCTATCTAATAGCAAAACATGTTAAAACTCGCAAATAGTAATAAAAAGGGTGTTGTTAAAGGCACCCAAATTTGTCTCCCGAACACCACATAGAAATTTAAAAATTTATTTTACTACTGGCACCCAGAAGCAACTATACCATTTTTTAAGTTAGAATAAACAAAAAATCGTACTTTACTTTACCCCCCCCCCCCCCCCCCACACACACAATAAAGAAAATTATTTTTTCAACCCATTAAATTCTAACCCTAACCCATCTCTCTCTCCACCATGGGTCACCACCACTTTAGCACTTTGTTTTCATTTTCAAAAACAAGCTTAAGTGATTTAATCGACAACAACATTGATTTGAAAGGAAAATTGTCCATTTCTCTTTCTAATTCTCAATCGCCCCAAAAGTAATAGTAGTGAGTACAAGGGGTAGCTAAAGGCGTTATTTATAGGCTAGGTTTTTCCTAGCGAATATAACCCTGCATATAGAGTCACACTAGAATATTCCAAAGGAATTATTACCCTCAACCTAAATAAAAGAGAGAAAATGAACAAACAAGACACAATAATAAATTAGTAAAAATACAACAAAATTCCGGGTCTGGCAAACACATCATTCTCCCTCTTGAGAAAGCACGTCCCGAGCATGGGAGATAGTTGGCAATAGAGCAAAACATCCAATAGAGGACTGCTCCCCTTGAGAAGGAAGTCATCCTCGGAAACGGCCCTGTAAGACATGCAAAAGTGGGCTGGTCCACTTTTTAAGAACATAAACCATAAACCTCTTCCAAATACGTGTATCCAGCAAACTACCACACGAACCCCCGTACTCTTCTTATTATCGTCACTCTCCTCTTCAACAAAAAACTCATCCACGAGCTTTGAAAGTTGGGGCAGAGTGAACAATAACTGAGATAAGCGTCAAGGAGGAATAAGAAAATTATGGTAGACATTATATCTTAACTCCAGGCCCAAATATTAGCAGGAACTCAAGCCCAAAAATATCTAACGCACCAACCCAAATCATAGAGAACAAGAGTCCAAAATTTAGGGCCAAATAGCCCAATCCCAAAAACCGCAGCAGCAGAAAGTTGAGGGGGCTGAAAAATAATTTCTGAAAGTTTCTGGGGTAGAATTGGGGATTATAAAATTTTCAGGGGCTAAGATGCAAATTTAAGAAGTTAAAGGGCTGAAAAATAATTTATGGAAAAAATATGGGCAGATTTGGAAATTCCTGAAAAGTAGGGGCTGATTTGTAACTTTTCAGAAATTATAGGGGCTGAAAAGTAATTTGCTGACGTGGGGATATAGTTGGAGATTTCAGAAAGGGTAATTTCAGAAATAACCTCATAAATAGGGTAAGACCAACGTTTTAAATCCCGGTCGCACAAGGCGTCACGATTTGGCTCCGAACTCGCGTCGGGCAAATCGTGTCATGCATCGCACAAGAAATTTGTGCAGTCCAGTTTTTTAATTAGAAAAACATATAAAAAATAAAAATAAATAAATAACATTTTAAAATGAAATTTGTAAGAAAGTAACATTTTAAACTGAAATTGGTAAAAAAAAAAAAGTTACATTTGAAACTAATTTTTCTATTTTTTCTTTTAAAGTTACATTTTAAATTGAAAGTTATTAAAACAAAACGAATAATAACATTTTAAAGAGAAACCTGAAAAATAAGTAACATTCAAAGCTGCAAATAATAAAATAAATAATATTTTAATATGAAATTTGTAAAATAAGTAAAAGTTTAAACTGGAAATTATAATATAATAACATTTTAAACAGAAATTTATAAAACAAGTAGCATTTTAAATTGACATTAATAAAAAAATAATAATAATAACATTTTAAACATAAATCTGAAAAATAAGTAACATTTGAAGCTGAAAATTATAAAATAAATAACATTCTAAACAGATATTTATAACACAAGTAGCATTTTAAACTAACAATTATTAAAAAAACCATTTTGAACTAACAATTATTAAAAAAATCATTTTGAACTGAGATTTCAAAAATAAGTAACATTTAAAACTGGATATTATAAAATAAAAACACTTTTTACTGAAAAATGTAAAATATGTAAACATTTAAGTAAACCGAGAGTTTGGAACAGAAAATATTAATTAAAATTAACATTTTCAACTAAACTTCGTAAAATAAGCAAATAACTTCATTAAGACGCCTGGGCCATTAATATACCTACTGATACCTCTTGGAGTTGGAGGAAAGTTCTAAAACTTACGGAGATTGGGAGACCTCTTATAAGATCCTGTTGGAAAATTGGAACTTAAATGGGTATTTAAAGCTGTCCAGATTTTTCTGGACAGATTTTTGAGCAACTTTGAGCTCAAATTTAGGTGGGACCCACACTACGAAAATTGTGGGACCATATACGAACGCGTTCACCTCCGCAAGGAGATTAACGTAGTATATTCATATGTCCAATTTCAATAAGTTATGAATGATAATTATGTCCCCAAAGTGACTCACAAAGCAATGAAAGTTAATGAATTGGGTGTGTTTTAACTCTTGTCCCACATTGGAAGAGTAGTGGAATTTTGATGAGTTAATAACACCCCAAGTATGGACTAAGGCTTGGATGCCTTGGGGGTATCCCAACTCTTTGAAGGGGAGATGACCTAAGCTATGCTCGGGTTGACTTTCGGTCAAAAGTCCACACGCAATTAATTAATCTTTGAAAGTTTCCGGCCGGCTCGGTTCGGGCTTAGGCTTAAATTTTTGGGCTGAATTTAATTAACTTTCTGGGCTTTAATTAATTAATTACGGAATTAATTAATCTTTAATTAACTGATAATCAGTTAATTCCAAGAGTCAGCAGTTAACCAAATTAACTGCTTTGACAGTTAATTTCGGTTTTGACTGTTCCCAACAGTCAAGACATTTACTATAAATAAAATGTTTCCCCCTCAGTTTTTACTACTGAAAAAATTAACCCTCCAAAATTCCGAAATTGCTATTGCATTATTTCCTCTGCCCAGAAAATTCTTTTCTTCATTTTCTGCATTGCATGTTCTTGGTTGTGTTGAGTATAAACACAGATTTGAGTTCATTGAAAATTAATTATTGTTGTGCTGCATAATTAATTGGGAAAATCCGTTCTATCTTGGGAGACTATATTCACAAACCTCGGAGCACATTGAGGGAATAAATTGTCTTAAGGACACTGTGAGATTCACAGGGCTCGGATTATTTCTTTATTCTTGTTTAATTTCTGCAATTTCAAGTAAGTGTTTCATTTCTGTAATTTTGTTGTAATTCTGTTTTAATTCTGTAATTATATTATTTTCATTATTCTGTACAATTGTTATTTATAAATAGTAGACATAACAATCTTAAGACAATTTATTTTAGTTCTACTGTTTTTTGTGTACATAATTTTTTTTATTACAGAAATTTATTTGTTGGAAATAAATCTGTTTTGACAGAAAAAAATGAATTAATTTACTGTTTTTTTGTAGAAATTAGTATAACAGTTTTGTTATAGAAATTAGTTTCTATATTGTTTTTATATTCTGTTTTAGAAAATAAATTTTATTTGTGTACTCTTGTTAAAATCTGTTTATCTATTTTTTCTTAAAAAATTATAATTCTGTTTTGTACGGAATTCTTTTTATTATTAAAATTTAGTGTGACACAGATTTTATATTTAATTCTGTTTTGTACGGAATTCTGTTTATATTATACTTTAATTCTGAATTATTATTTGAATTCTTTTGGAATTCATTTATTGTGAATCATATTTGGAGGAAATTGTTGCACAGAATTTTGTATTCTGTTTTGATTAATTCATTATATATGAATTTTATCATTGATAAAAATTCTGTTTTTGTAACAGAAATGGAATCGCAAAGTACGAACACTACTCCTACGAAACTGATTGTCACCAACACAAGTGTGACTGCACCCGTATCTATGCCACACGGGGAGAAACTTGAAAAGTTCATTGGGGCTGACTTCAATTGTTGGCAAGGACAAATGTACTTCTATCTCACTACCTGCCAACTGGACAGGTTTGTATATGAAGATTGCCCCTCTATTCAAGAGGGAGATGACGCTGAAAAGGTTGCTGCTGTCGATGCTTGGAAGCACTCGGACTACCTTTGCCGAAATTATATTTTGGCATACTTGGACAAGACTTTGTACCATGTCTATTGCACTATCAAAGCTTCCAAGGAATTATGGAATTCTTTGGAAAAGAAGTATAAAACTGAAGATGCTGGGATGAAGAAATTTATCGTTGGGCGTTTTCTGGACTTCAAAATGGTTGATTCTAAATCTGTAATCTCGCAAGTGCAAGAACTCCAAGTGATTCTCCACGACATTCATGCTGAAGGAATGTCAATTAGTGAAACTTTCCAAGTTGCTGCAATTGTTGAAAAGTTTCCACCTTCTTGGACTTTGTTCAAAAACTATCTCAAGCACAAGCGTAAGGAGATGAATGTGGAGGAGTTGGTGGTCCGGCTAAGAATCGAAGAAGACAACCGTGAGTCTCAAAAGAAAAGTGGGAAGAATCCGATGGAAACAAAGGTCCATGTCGTTGAAGGTCCTAAGAAGAACAAACGAAAGTATGATGGGGAAGGCACTTCCAAACATAACAAGAAAAAGTTCAAAGGCAAATGCTACAACTGTGGTAAACCTGGACACCGCTCAAGCGAGTGTCGTAAGCCGAAGAAGCAAAATAAAAACAATCCTCAATCTAATGTAACTGAGGGTGTGAATATCGTCAATGATTTGGCGGATATGAATCTTTCTGCCGTTGTCTCTGAATGTAACTTGGTTGGAAATACCAAGGAATGGTGGGTGGACACTGGAGCCACACGACACATTTGTGCAAACAAATGGATGTTCTCCACCTATAAGCCTTTGGAAAATGAGGAGAACCTTTTTATGGGAAATTCTTCCACTTCTAAGGTGGTGGGACAAGGAAAGATTGCTTTGAAAATGACTTCTGGAAAGGAACTTACTCTTAACAATGTTCTTCACGTGCCTGACATCCGAAAGAATCTGATTTCTGGATCTCTCCTTACTAAAAATGGTTTCAAGCTTGTGTTTGTGTCGGATCGCTTTGTGTTGTCTAAAAATGACATGTATGTAGGAAAGGGCTACCTAAATGAGGGGCTCTTTAAACTGAATGTTCTTACTGTAACCCCTAAAACATCTGTTTTAATAAATGAAGTTGCTAGTTCTTCTTATTTGATTTGAGTCATCTAATATTTGGCATGCTAGATTGGGACATGTTAATTTTGATACATTGCGTAGATTAATTAACTTGGAATTTTTGCCAAAATTCAATATTGATAAAAATCATAAATGTGAAATTTGTGTGGAATCTAAATTAGCTAGATTACCTTTCCATTCTATTGAAAGGATAACTGAACCTTTAGATTTAATTCACACCGATATTTGTGATTTAAAATTTGTTCAAACTAGAGGTGGGAAAAAGTATTTTATTACTTTTATTGACGATTGCACAAAATATTGCTATGTATATTTGTTACATAGTAAAGATGAGGCTATTAATGCATTTAAACAATATAAGAATGAAGTTGAGAATCAATTAAGCAAAACGATAAAGGCTATTAGAAGTGATAGAGGAGGTGAATATGAATATCCATTTGAGGAATTTTGTTCTGAAAATGGGATTATTCATCAAACAACCGCTCCTTATTCTCCTCAATCGAATGGTGTTGCTGAACGCAAAAACCGTACTTTGAAAGAAATGATGAACTCAATGTTATTAAGTTCAGGAGCTCCACAAAATTTGTGGGGGGAAGCCTTACTTTCTGCTAATTACATTCTCAATAAAGTACCTCACAAAAAGACTCACAAGACACCTTATGAATTATGGAAAGGTCGGAGACCTTCTTATAAATATTTACGAGTGTGGAGGTGCTTAGCCAAAGTGATGGTTCCTAAACCTAAAAAGGTAAGAATAGGGCCAAAAAACGTGGATTGTGTATTCATCGGTTATGCTACTAATAGCAGTGCATATCGATTTCTAGTTTGTAAATCTGAGATTTCGGACATTCATGTAAATACGGTTATTGAATCGAGGGATGCTTCATTTTTTGAAAATGAATTCCCGTATAACATGACCCGAGAATCTGGTCCTCCTAAAAGGACAAATCAAGCTACTACAAGTGGTACTCATCAACCTATTGAATCAATAGAGGATGAACCAAGACGTAGTAAAAGAGCAAAAACCTCGACTTTTTTCGGTCCGGATTTTCTAACATATTTGTTAGAAAATGAACCTCAATCGTATAAAGAAGCTATATCCTTACCCGATGCTTCCAATTGGAAAGAAGCAATTAATAGTGAAATTGAATCCATATTACAAAATCATACATGGGAACTAGTGGATCTTCCACCAGGTTCAAAACCGTTAGGTTATAAATGGATCTTCAAAAAGAAATTGAAGGCCGATGGATCAATTGATAAATATAAAGCTAGACTTGTAGCTAAAGGCTATAGGCAAAAGGAAGGGTTGGATTACTTCGACACATATTCACCGGTAACAAGAATAATGTCCATTCGGATGTTAATAGCAATAGCTGCTATTAATGGACTTGAAATACATCAAATGGATGTAAAAACTGCATTCTTAAACGGTGAACTAGACGAGGAAATTTATATGGAGCAACCTGAAGGGTTCAAAGCTCCCGGACAAGAAGGAAAAGTATGTAAGCTTGTTAAATCACTATATGGATTAAAACAAGCACCTAAACAATGGCATGAAAAATTTGATAATGCAATGTTATCAAATGGTTTCAAAATTAATGAATGCGATAAATGTGTTTACTTTAAATACATTCATAATGGATATGTCATTGTATGCCTCTATGTTGATGATATGCTTATCATGGGTAGTAACTTGGAAATTGTCAAAACTACAAAACAAATGTTGAGTAGTAGATTTGACATGAAAGATATGGGAATCGCCGATGTTATATTAGGAATTAAAATTTCTAGAACATCGGATGGACTTATATTATCTCAATCTCATTACATTGAGAAAGTACTTGAAAAGTTCAAGAAGTATGATATTAGTCCTACCAAGACACCTGTAGATGTAAATTTACATCTAGCAAGAAATAATGGTGAAAGCATATCTCAACTAGAATATTCTCGAATTATCGGCAGTTTAATGTATGTCATGAACTGTACGTGACCGGACATAGCATACTCAATAAGTAAGCTAAGTCGATTTACGAGTAATCCAGGAAGAGATCACTGGAAAGCAAGATTGAGAGTTTTGGGTTATTTAAAATATACTCAAAACTATGGATTGCATTACTCAAAATATCCAGTTGTTCTTGAAGGACATTGCGATGCAAATTGGATATCTGATACAAAAGACTCTAAGTCTACAAGTGGGTATGTGTTTACCCTCGGAGGTGCAGCCGTATCTTGGAAATCCTCAAAACAAACGTGCATTGCTAGATCGACAATGGAATCTGAATTCATTGCACTAGACAAAGCTAGAGAAGAAGCTGAATGGCTTCGAAATTTTTTAGAGGATGTTCCAAATTGGTCTAAACCTGTGCCCGCAATATGTATACATTGCGATAGCCAATCAGCGATTGGAAGGGGACAAAATCACATGTATAACGGAAAGTCACGACATATTCGTCGTAGACACAATACCGTTAGACAACTTCTCTCAAACGGAATTATCACAATTGACTATGTAAAGTCAAAAGATAATATATCGGATCCACTAACGAAAGGTTTAAACCGAGAGCAAGTTGAAAGATCATCGAGAGGAATGGTTCTAAAGCCTATAAATAAATAAGAATCAATATAGTGGCAACCCAACCTAGCTGACTGGAGATCCCAAGATCTAGGTTCAATGGGCAAACCGAACTACATTGTATTCAGTAAGCAGTGGAGGATATTTAATCCTACCCATTCCAAAGATGAGACAGTGCATATCTGCCGCGAAATTAGGATAAGTTATGCTTTTAATGACATCTATATCTTAGTACGTCTAAGTGGGGTATTGCAGAATACTCTTTATGGAAGTCACCTACGTAAGTAAGAAGGGGGCCACTTCTATGAGAATAATAAAAGGCATATTCTCTAAAATACTTGCGGAACCAAGTGGTGTTCACGGCCAAAATGAACACAAACGTGAGAACCAACTGTGTTGAAGAATTGTTGTGTGAATATTGTTGTCTAGGTTTACAAAAACGGTTGACGGTTCAAGGACGTGAAGTCTACTGATTAACCAAGTAAATCCGATAGTATATCACTAAGGAAAGTTCAAGGCCACTAGGCTACTTCTCCCGATGCAATAATTCTTTAGTTTTACTCAACATGTGTCTGCATCTGCATCAGCATCTGTTTTGTTTTATTTATAGCGATATATCATTCATGTGGGGGATTGTTGAAAAATTGGAACTTAAATGGGTATTTAAAGCTGTCCAGATTTTTCTGGACAGATTTTTGAGCAACTTTGAGCTCAAATTTAGGTGGGACCCACACTACGAAAATTGTGGGACCATATACGAACGCGTTCACCTCCGCAAGGAGATTAACGTAGTATATTCATATGTCCAATTTCAATAAGTTATGAATGATAATTATGTCCCCAAAGTGACTCACAAAGCAATGAAAGTTAATGAATTGGGTGTGTTTTAACTCTTGTCCCACATTGGAAGAGTAGTGGAATTTTGATGAGTTAATAACACCCCAAGTATGGACTAAGGCTTGGATGCCTTGGGGGTATCCCAACTCTTTGAAGGGGAGATGACCTAAGCTATGCTCGGGTTGACTTTCGGTCAAAAGTCCACACGCGCGCGCGCGCGCGTCCGTCCGTCCGGCCGGTTCTGTTCGGGCTTGGGCTTGGGCTTATAAAAATTCTTAAATTTTTGGGCCGAATTTAATTAACTTTCTGGGCTTTAATTAATTAATTACGGAATTAATTAATCTTTAATTAACTGATAATCAGATAATTCCAAGAGTCAGCAGTTAACCAAATTAACTGCTTTGACAGTTAATTTCGGTTTTGACTGTTCCCAACAGTCAAGACATTTACTATAAATAAAATGTTTCCCCCTCAGTTTTTACTACTGAAAAAATTAACCCTCCAAAATTCCGAAATTGCTATTGCATTATTTCCTCTGCCCAGAAAATTCTTTTCTTCATTTTCTGCATTGCATGTTCTTGGTTGTGTTGAGTATAAACACAGATTTGAGTTCGTTGAAAATTAATTATTGTTGTGCTGCATAATTAATTGGGAAAATCCGTTCTATCTTGGGAGACTATATTCACAAACCTCGGAGCACATTGAGGGAATAAATTGTCTTAAGGACACTGTGAGATTCACAGGGCTCGGATTATTTCTTTATTCTTGTTTAATTTCTGCAATTTCAAGTAAGTGTTTCATTTCTGTAATTTTGTTGTAATTCTGTTTTAATTCTGTAATTATATTATTTTCATTATTCTGTACAATTGTTATTTATAAATAGTAGACATAACAGATCCGACATTGGAAATGGGATGAACACATTTATGTGGTTTGATAATTAGCACCCTAGGGGACCTCTTCAACCTCTCTATGGTGAGAGAACTATTTATGAAGCAGCAAGCAATGCAAAAGCCAAAGTTGCCGAGTTTTTGAATGGCAGTATGTGGATGGAGATGGCCTAGCTCTACCACATGGGAACTCAATGAGATAAAAAATGATACTCTTCGTAGTATTAACCCCCTCTGTGGAGGACACTCTTCATTGGTTACCTGATGCTAGAGGAGTGTATGTGTATAGCACTTAATCTACTGTGTGTGAGACCCATAACTGCTCACCTTCCTCTGAAGAACTGGCACAACCTAGTGTGGCACAAAGGTAACATACCCAAATGCTCTTTCATTCTTTGGTTGACTTGCAGGAAGGCCCTGGTTACTAAGGACAAACTCATGCTAGCGAGGGTGAGTGACAACTACAGTTGTGAATTCTGCAACAGGGGTTGCAACTCTCAATCACCTCATGGCTGACTGCCCATACTCTAAGGAGGTCTGAAATGAAATTTTATACAGAAACCAAGTGTATAGAGCTATGGGGGCATGGCAGGATGAAGTCAATGAAGCTGCTCTAAAAGCTCAAGGCAAGTCTTTCATGACAAATATAAGAGCTCTGTCCTTCTCCACACACTCCACCACTGTGTATTGCATCTGGATTGAAAGAAACAATAGAATGCATAGAAGAGGCACCAAGAATCCTGATGATCTGATTAAGGATATTGAATTCACGATAAGATGTAAAGTTTTGAAGGAGAAGCTACAACAACTGGATGGCTTGCAACTACTGGAACCTCCCTGAGCCCTCCATTGATGACTAATATGGCTGTTTGGGTTCTTTTTAGTCAGTGCTGTTTGTGCTTTGATGTTTGGGTATGCCCATCATCCTTGTTCTTTAGCCCTGGTGGGCTTCTAGGGGTGTGCCCCTAGCCTGTTGTATTCTTGTCTCTTTATATATACTCATTTTACTTACCAAAAAAAAACATCATTACGACGTTCGTAAATAAGTAAATTGAGGGTTTGGAACAAAGAATACATCACCCAAACAAAGGCGCCTGATGAAATAAGGTACCATTTTTTTTACTCTTCTTAACTAAACTAGTGTTCTAAAAAAAATAAGGATCGCGTTGCTGTTGTGCCAAATAGCGCACGAAAGCGCAAAATAGCACACGCTTTTTGAGCATCCCGTAATACATTGACCGCAACGTTGCGTCTTAGGCCACCAAAATGCAATAGCGCGCTAGTGCATTCGCAATAGTGTGCTTTTTAAAACATGGGGTACGACTTGATATTAAAAGAAGAAGAGGTAAATTGATATCACATTCACTTTTTGTTCCATCTTTAAAACACCCATCTAGGGTTTGTTTTTGGTCATAAAGGGCTGCTGGCTTTGATTGATTTCCAGACACCACTCTCCAACTTTACTCCACCTCCTTTACACCATACATATTAATGATTATATTCTCATATCATGCAACACTAATGATGCTATCCCCACTACTGCTGCTGCTTTCTACTGGGGAGACACCCCAAACTAGTGCGATCCACCCCAAAACACATCCAGCAGACCCAACTGACCAACCCATAAAGTCGTCGGCGTCTACCTGAAGAGGACTTGCTCCGGCTGATATTTAGATGGTAGACTGCCGGAAACTGAAACATTCCGGCAGAAAAACATATCTACCAGCAAATTATAGGCTTTTCCATTGCTGCTGCAACTCTCCGGTGACTGAAGGTCATCTCCGACGACTAGCGATGGTGGGATGGGGAAAATATGACAAAGAGGGTACCCCCTTCAATTCACAGCTGCGAAAAGACGTGAAAAATCTCCTCACTTGTCTCATAACACTTATTTTTCAACCCTAGCTACTACTAATGGAGTCCAAAGCTTGGATCCCATCGAACCTAGTCAAACACCCCCTTGGCCTCTGTTCAGGCCTCTACCGGTGTTGCCGGACTCTGGCAACCATCTTCGGACGGAAGCGAGCCCCACTGGAACTCTAGTAGGGCCGAATGTAACAACATCAGGCATCAACGGGTATTCTCCAAGGGCTAGAACACCAAAAATGAGGAGAAACACAGAAAACTCTAGGACCGGACGGGCGGCAAAAACCGCTCGCCGAAGAAGACGGAATAAGAAAACCCAAGGTTTAAACCTTAGGCTCTGATACCAACTAGAAATCACCAGAAGGAAATAACTTGTAAATGCGTAAAATGTACGTTACAAGAGAGGTCTATTTAAAGGCTTTACGAGAATGACTAAAAGACTCGAATGACCCTATAAGACTAAGTTATTACAAGACTTAGCCATTAAATAACTTAATGGTTTAAAGGACTAAAGCAACCTTATATAGGCCAATTTATTACGACACATCTCAAATAGTTCCATGCGGCATCGATCCAAGAGGCGTCATCACCCCTCATATTCCTCGATGGAGAGGGCGCTGAATTGGGAATCACATAGCTTCCTACATATGCTCTCCCACTGGAGCTCAACACTCGAGGGGAGCTTGGAGTTTTCCAAACGCAACACGACTCACCCGCTCAAATTCCACACAAGCCACCACATCTATCCCATACTCGATATCACCACCTTCATCCAACAATTAATATAGGTGGAAGGCGTCGGGAAATGAATCGGGATTTTAGAAAAATTCGGGGGGCAGAATAATGATTTTTGGAAAATTAGGGGTTGACGTATAGTTATCAAAAATTCTAGGGGCAGATATGGGATTTCAAAAAGTTCAGGGGCTTACTTATCAACATAAAAAGTTCAGGGGCTTAAACATATATTTCGGAGGTGGGTAGGCTCCAAATAATTTTTAGAAGTGTAGGGTTGGATTGTGTAATTTATGTGGAAGATTTTTTTTTTTTTTTGTGGGGGGTGGGGGGCTGAAATATTCGTAATGGGTTTCGGGTTCAAAACGTTCAGGGGCAGGTTTGAAATTTCTTTAAGTGGGCTGGAAACTTTGGGGGTTAGAGAGATTTTTCCAAAAGGAGTGGAAGAACACTTAAAAAAAGTGGGGGTAGTTTTCGAAAACACCTGAGAATGTAGATTAGGGGTTAGGGTTTACCTCGTCAACTTGAGAAACCTTAGCTAGGTTTTGATGTGTGCTACAAGCAGATGCTGCATTTCCTTTCCCAGCCAGAGCTTCAGAGGGGTACCTTCCGGCCCGGTGACTGTCTGGTTCAAAATCTCGACCGAGTCAACTCGATATTAGCCGAGTTGACTTGGTAGCAATACAATACCGAGTCGCGAATCGATTTTCAAAAGAAATCGTGGGGGTATCGCAATATCTCGGCTGAGCTGTAACATATCAGCAAGATTTTCGAAATATCAAAGAGTAAGCGATTTTTGGACGAGACATACGACGTCGCAGCTCACGATTCATTCACAATATCTATGCCAAAGTTTTTTCCAGAATAAGGTGCGCCAAAGGTCGAAGGAGTCGTCGAGGTTGTGAGAACAAGTCACCGTTTTTGCTGTTCGAAGAATTACAGCTACATGTTAGGGCATTTTAGGTTTTCGTTGCATGTGTTGATGTCGCAAGCTCGCAACTCAACTCTCTATATCTCTCTCGGTGGTTAGGGTTTTTGGGTTATTTTTGTACCTTCGACCCTATCTTTGTTGCATTTGTGCTGAACAAACTGTGATATTTTAACCTGTTAGTCTGCTTTATAAGGATATGTAATGAGTATAAAAATTTACGTTGTTTAGTAAGAAATAAGGTTGGTTGAGTGGGTGATAACTCATGCCTAAGGGACTTACACTCTCAAGATCATGAGTTCGATTTCTCCGCCAACATAAACTTGGGGCCACGGACCGCGGAGAGCAATCTCTATTTCGCAAGCCTTGTTCGGTGCAAGGGAATAATTTGAGGTGCGCGCAAGCTGGTTGTTATATATCTCCCCTTCAAACGTATTATTATTTTTTAAATGTATCATTTTTTTGTCTATCCTCAATATCTTTATTTACTTAATTTTTTTAAAGATTTATAATGGAATATTTAAACTGACAGTTCTGGCGTTTGTATAACCAATTTTGGCATATTAATATATATATATATTTTTTTATTAATTTTCATTGTATTCCTTCTTGCTTTAGTATTTAGAGGTGAGGGTAGCAAAGGCTCTTAGGGATATACTCGTAATTAAGTCTACTTTTCTCATTTGAGGTAGACTTAATTTTGAAATAGAAAGGAGTATTTCTCTCTCTAAAAGTGTGTTAGATATTTTTAGGAGACTTTTGACATATAGTTGACGTCAAATTGGTATTAGTGCGGGTGTCGCTCCAACATTGGTGTTTGGTGTATTGGTGTATTGGTGTTTTTTTTTTAATCAAGCCTTGCGCTACTCGCAATGGCTCCCAAAAGATCCAAGCAACAACAAGAGGAGATTAATCAAGAATTGAGAGAACAAATAGGAGAATTGGCAAAAAAAAAACAAGCACAATTCGAAGCCCTAATGCAACAATTTTTCAAGTTGCAAAACCCTAGCCCCACCATGCCTCACCCTACCCACCCCGCTTCCTTAACCCTAACCTCTATCCCTGCCGACCACCCCAGCAGCCCCCACACCCCTGCCGACCATGTTTCCCAATCCCTGTACCAGAAAAACCTTCGACCCGCCCCGTTTTTTACCCGAGCCTACCCTTTGCCTCCTCCCGTAACCCAACAACCCTACTCCTACCTCCTCGAGCCCCCTCCGACCAAACCCCCATCTGGCCAACCCATCTTGACCCATTTTCTAACCCACTAGCCACCGAAAGACCCTCCAACCCACTCGGCAGCCCACAAAACCCCACCCAACCCGAGTTAAACCCCTACCTGTATCAACCCGACTCCAAAACCCTACCCAACGACCCTAACCCGAACCCAAATTATCCCCTGCCCTATCCCTTCCCTAACCCGCCCACTTATCTTGGGCCATCGACCTCATTCCAGCCCCCGACCCTATTCAACCCACCCATCGAGGAGCCCAAATCATTTCCCCACCTCACCGTTGCTCCAACCCCTCGGTTAAATGCATATCCCAACCTTCTCAGATTTTTCGACTGCTTCGGGGGCCTGGGCCATCATTTTGGTACTCCCGACCGCCCTCTCAACCCCGGTCTACACTACCTACACTACCTACACAACCCCACCCTTCCATTTACCCCCGACAGGTTACACACCCATTCCCTCCACCTTTGCATCATATGCCCTCCCACCACACCCTCTCCCTCCTTCATTCTGATTCCTCCTCATCCTCCGATACCGTAGACAGTCACCACAGTGTCCTAAAGTGGATACCCCCTCATCCACCCGAGCTTCACCGCTTCGCACCTCTACGGGACCGACACTGCTTTTATTATGGTGAGCATGGCCATTTGATTGGCACGTGCCCCCAATTATCTCCACGATCCTCCAGCACCACCTATGGCCCAGCACGTTCATCCGCCTCATCCACCACCTGCACAGGTACCGCCACCTCACGCTGACTATGTTCCACCTGTGCCGGGTGACGTGATGAGTCTTGATGCTCTGGAGGCCCACTTTCTATAACGCTTCAGTTACTTTCTTGGATCCTCCATGGGATATACGCATGCCCATGTTGACTGGCGCTGATGCCATGATTGATTGGTTGGCTGCGATGGAGACGGTTTTTAATTATAAGAGAGTTAAGGACCGCTCTTGTGTTCTTCTTGCGGTCACAAAATTTCAGGAATTCGTCCGGGTTTGGTGGAATGATCTCTGCTATTGCGGAACAACGGTGGAATTGTCGCTTATCCTGACATGGCCTGAGCTGATGGTCGCCCTACATACGTCATTCATCCCACCAACCTATGAGCGCGACCTTTTTGCTCGCTTTCAGTCCCTTGGGCAGAACACATCTACGGTGGTGGAGTATATTGAACAGTTCCAAATTCTTTGCACCCAAACTCGCCTCCCTAAAATGAAGGATAAGCAGATGAGCCGCTATATTTTAGTACTGCAGTCGTACATTCAGCATAATCTCGGCTTAAGAGAGATATCGACCTTTCTAAAGGTGGTCGAGTATGCGACCAAGGTTGAGGCCTATCACGCAACACCTGCAGCTCTTCCGACCTCACGAGATCCACTTACACCGATTTTTACTCCAGCTCCTCCAGTGACATCTTTAGGCCCTACTACCACTACTTCCGTTGCGCCTCATCCAGGGCTTCCTACATTCCGGTGCTACAACTGTAGCAATGTTGGCCACCGAGCTTCTGATTGCTCTCTCCAACGACGCCCGTGCCCTTTTGACGATGGAGCATCCACCTGAGCATTTTAATGCGTCCGAGGCATCACAGTTTAGGGTGACTTGGTTGGTCTTCCCCTCTAAGTTCGCGGACGAACTCTTTTCAAGGGGTGGAGAATGATGTGGAACAAGGACATAATTATCATTTTGAGGCATAACAATATTTTTATTTTCTTTTTATTATTTTTCTTTTATTTTGTTTTAGCATTGTATTCCTTTTTGCTTTAGTATTTAGAGGTGAGGGTAGCAAAGGCTCTTAGGGGTATACTTGTGACTAGGTCTATAGCTGAGAGCCTAAGCTACCTTCCCCCTTTAAATACCCCTCGTAAGCCTCATTTGAGGTAGACTTGATTTGAGAATAGAAAATAGTATTTATCTCTCTAAAAGTGTGTGTCAGATATTTTGAGCCTTTTGACATGTAATTTACGTCAAAGTGTGTTCCTTACAATACAAAGGGCCTTATTTTTAGGATTGGTTATCTTGGCAAAATGACTAAAGAGGGTATACTAGAATATTCCTTATATTTCGGATGTTAAGGAACTAGCACCGAGTCTTCTCAAAGTCTTTATTTCATTATCTAGTAACTCTAAGGTGGGACAAAAGCTATTCTATGCTCATCCCTCACTTCGCCTCATTGATCTTTTCCACGGGTCTTGTCATGAGCTTAGCTAGGGCATAGGGCTCCAAGCAACTGAATTATTAAAGGGGGCTGGCAGGGAGACAACATGGGAAAAGGGAATATTATCGTCTGCCTAATTAAAAGAGAAAAAATGAGCACATAATATATAAAAATAAAATAAGTAAAAATACAGAAAAATCCCGAGCGTCACGTGCACATATAAATGGTATTAAATAAGTTAACCAAAATGAAAATTAAAGTCCTAATACTAAAATTACACCAGAAATTGTACATAAATTGTACAACCCTGCACATTCGGTGGACAGTCACTGAATGTACCCCCCCCACCCCACCCCCCACGTTGGCTTCTCACCAAATGTGCAAGAATTAACAAATTTTGAAATTTGAGAAGCCACATAATGTAGTGGGTACATTCATTGACTTCCCAACGAGTAATTAATAAATCTGTTAATTTGTGTGCATTCATTGAGAAGCCATTTATAATGTTTGTTTTTTGGAGGAAACAAAAAAGCTAGGGTTAAAGTTAAAGAAAGAAAAGAAAAAAATGACTGCAACTAAAAATTAAGGGCATAAATACCCTTTGACCATATGGGTGTCTATTTAGTGGTGTTGAGTAGTAGAAATAACCACGTATGAGGCGTTAGGAATAGTGCAGTCTTTATGAGTTTTATTTAAGGAGGTACTTAGTTTAAAGACTCCAATTAACAAATTACCCAAATTAAGTCAACCCAAAAATATATGTCCACGATGGAGAAGGATCATACCATCACGGTCCCCGCCCATCCAAGAAGAGAATTGAATGAGAGGAGCATTGTAAGGAACACGCTCATTTATGCCTATAATCTTCAAAGCAGTGTCAACACGGCGCAAGAACTTGGGCACCCCTTTCCATATTGTCTCATGGAAGTAGCTCATTCCTGCCCTCATCTCATCCTGTGGGGTCGGAGCAGTTCTCCTTATTTCATCAGTTCGAAATGCAGCTTGTATCTGCATTGGAAAAATCAAAGAAGTTAGTCATAAAACCCACACGGCCAGTGAAAGGGGGTGGGGTGATTCCACATGTTACCCTCTTACCATCTTAAAACTACTAATATCAAATGTGTTTTAATCCCGTTAGTTTTTAAAGAAAATGTTAGCATCAGACTTTGCCCACTTTTGACAAGAATTCTGCCTCCTCCTGTGACAGTGACAGAGCTAGAAATTTTTTCTTGGGTAGGAGACTCGTATAAGAAAATATACGCGGGCACACGGGCGCACACACATATAAACATGATACATGTGTAATGTATATTCGAGTAAACATAATCTTAACATTTGAAAAAATTGAAAATATAGACATGGAAGAGCAGACAAAGATTGTCCTGAAAAATGTAGTCAGCTGGTTCCAATTTCAAATAGAAATATTTCTCAAATCAACAAATCCTACAAATCACATGTCAACAATAATAGATAAAAAAATAGAGGAATAGAAACTGAAAATGTTAATGCATATTCAAAAACAATTATGACATCAGTTTTAAAATGTCGAATTAGTTGAGAATAATGAAAATGGTATAGCATGTGTCGTGCTAACAAAAAATCTTAAATGTGTGAAACAATAAATTTGGGTACTACATCATTTCCAAAATATGTTTAAAGATGAAAATTTACTATAATTTTGAGTTAAGGACTGACTATATTAAATTTATAAAAATACAATGGTAAAATTTTGAACTCTAACAAGATACTAAAAGTGAAGGATTATTAGACATTCACTTAATGAAGGTGCAAATAGAGTTGATGATAAGATGATTATGGGTTTCTTAATAGTGTCTTCCAAAATGTACCTCCCAATTTTTCGAGAGTTATCCTCCAAGAAAGGAAAAATATAAGAGTGAAAATTTTGTCCAAAAAGATTGTAATGTTGCCAGCTCTTAGACTGTATATTTCTACAACAATACACCTCATGAATCATATATGAAGGCCCCATTTTCGTTCAGGATGAAAATATTCTTCACTGGTGAAAAGTAAGATGGTGAAGTATTTTCACTTTTTAAGAGATGAAGTTTATACTTGTAATTAAATGTACGCAGTATGCGCTATACTTGTATTTTGGATGATATAGTAACAGAGCATACATTTTATATATAAAGCAAGAACAAAGACCAGCCAACAATATATTAACCCACCTCTCTCTGTAGAGCCTCATCCAGCTCCTGCTTATCATCCGGAGTGATGTCTTTAGCATACAACTGAGCCAAACAATTCCGAATCCTGAAAAAGATAAAAGTCACAGAGAAAGTATCATTAGAATTGCTGGTAAAGGAAAACAATCATAATCTCTTTTCTAGATGGCATTGTGAAGTAATGAAAAGTTCCAAGTGGGACATTTAGATAACACAAAGGCAAATAAATCAGCAGAGAAAATAAAAAAAAAAGGGAGTCTTTCTTTCAGATATATATATATATATATATATATATATATATATATATATATATATATATATATATATATATATAGAGAGAGAGAGAGAGAGAGAGAGAGAGAGAGAGAGAGAGAGAGACGTAAATTTTGGTTCTATGCAAAAGATGGACATTTTTTTAGCGAATTTGGTGGAGTTTGACTCATTGATATGTATCATTTGCATTTCACCCATTAAATGATCGGAATTGGTGGAGATGATCTACTTAGACTTGAGTCATCTTCATCAACTTTCATCATAAAATTCAACTATGTACTCCCCAAAAGGGGAGGTATGTAAGTATCTTAAAATAAGGATGCCTACGATAACAAGAGGGCTTTTATATTAAAATCTTTAGCAGATTGTAGAAGATTAACCTTCCGTGCTTCTGAAGCAAAGATCTACGGACAGATTGAGTAGGATGTGCCGTGAGGACCAAATCCACTGTTTGGTTCTTCAAAGACTCGAAAACTTCTTGAGGGGACTTCTTCAGTTGCACCACCAACCTCTTAAGGGTCTCTTCAATATCTGATTCGGTTGTTGCAGAGGCCTCGTCGGCCAAATTACCCTTTTTCAACTTAATCCTTCTTCTGTAAGCTATCTGAACCTCTTCTGCCAAGTTGGCCAAGTTAAGCATGTGGGAGAAGGACTTGGCAACTACAATAGAATCTCCGGGATCCAAACTTGTTAGCACTCTCCCAATCTCCTCCAATTTATTGGGGTCAATCTTCCCTTCATACTCAGCTGATAACTCGTAACAATCCTGAACCTAATCCATGGAAAATAAAAATGAGGACAAAGTTAAGCTCTGTGAAGTATGGACATGGATACGGGACACATATTGTATGACAAATAAAATGGGTACGACATGAAACTTTTTTAACTTATGAATCAGAATAATCAATTAGTCACTTGTACCATGTGATTAAATAGCAATATATATATGAATGCGATCAATATAACATAGGAATAAATATACTTCACTTTATTGCTATGTAACAATGTATAAATATATTGCTCCATTCATAGTCCTTTGGTGAAATTATGTATTGTCCTACGTTTGTTATGTTTAAGTATGATAAATATATTTTTTTCCTCTTACTATAGTAGTGTATTTCTTCACATACTAAAAGAAAGTCATATCTCAACATTCAAAATTTATTGGTCATGTTTTGTCAACTGTTGTGAAGGACACCCAAAATATATAATTCTATATTTTACGTGTGGACACATCAAAGCCGAAAACATTAACAAGATTGTTTGTGAAGTATTAGTGTCCAATACATGTGTACCAAAAACGCATCGGCTTCCTAAAAGTGTTTGTGCTTTGTAGCTTATGGTTGAAGGTTCATGATGTGGATTTAATCCTTTTATTCATAACATGGAGTCAAACTAAACACAATAAATTGCCAACAAGAGCTCAATCTATGACAGAAAGCAAAGAAACTAGGAAAACAATCAAGCACAAATATGTGCTAGTATTGAGGTAACTCGTGATTCATAAAGCATAAGAAACTGTAAATAATCTACAAAAACAAAGCAATGCATCATATGGGTGAAAAGGCTATACTATAGGGTTTTGAAGTACATACAGAGCAGTAAGCAATCTGGGAATTGAAAGTAATGGAAAGTATTATCTTAGGTGAGGATGTAAAGTAGAGATAGCTGGTAAGAAGCCCCAAACAGAAGATTTTTTCATACAACATAGTAAGGAAAGGTTGTAAGAAAAAAGGCATGCAATGCAAGACAAGAGGCCAATACCGTTTCCCGGATATCCTCCCCATGCAAACCCTGTAGAATATGGAGAAAACGATCCCACAATAGAGCATCATATTCCACCAACTTGTCGTCTTCAGAGACCTTACGAGGAGCCAATAGCCTCAATTGCGCGTCAATCGACGCCATTTTTTCCAAGTTTCGACTTGTCATCTCTCTCTGTATGTGTGTGTGTGTGTGTTTTCTTGCTCTCTAGTCTACTCGGTGTAACCTTTAAATCAATCAATTAAGCTGTTAAAAGCGACCACAGTCACGGATGAAAGCCAATACTTGTAAGTTACTAGTATCCAGATCAATATTGGAGTACAGTTCAGGGACAAATATTAGAATGAAGTGAATCTCGTGATGCACTGGTAAGATTATCGGAGAAAGCACCAAAAAGCTAACAAGATTATAGCTCACGGCAGAGTCCACAACTCTGTTTCCTTCAAAATTCACGCCTCTTAAACCCATTTCTAAGGGTACCGCCAAATTTATATACTCCTCGCTCTTTAATATTTTTTTACAAATCCTTGTCTATTTTATTAGGGTGCTCATAATCTCTCTCTATCTATATCTATATTATATATTTATTATGATAGTATTAGAAGTATAAATAATTATTAATATTTCTTATTTAAATGTATCTCCTTCCTTCTAATATTCATCTAAAAAGATTAATCAAAAATCTTTTTGAAATAAAAAAATGAATAAATTAAAAGCCTCTTAAACTAAAAAGATGATTCATTCTATACTCCATATATTAATCTCTCAATCCAACACAATCTAGATTCAAATAATTTTTTTTCATTATTCTCCTCTCAAATCACAGTATACAATGCTACTAATACTACTACATCTATATAACGTTTTTATTTCTTGAAAAAAAAAGTTAAAAATAGTTTTCATAAATTCAAAATTATTTTTATATAAATAAAAAATGTTTTTGGTTATAAAAACATTTTTAATGTTGTACTTATAGCAAAAAAAACTTCAAGTTTTTATTTATAAATAACATAAATTTTTTTTTAAAACAAATAAAAATATGTATAATTTATATATATAAAATGCATACATTTTTTTTTACTTTTTATTAATAAAAAATAGTTTTTAAGTTAAAAAAAATCAAAATTTTGAAATTGTTTTTAATATAAATATAAAAATGGTTATAAAAATATTTTTAACGTTTTATTTATAGAAAAAACTTTAAGTTTATATCTATAAATGACATTCAGTTTTTTAAACTAAAAAAAATAAAAATATGTATAATTTTTTTATATAAAATATGTACAGTAATTTTGAAGTTTTTATTTATAAAAAAAAGTTTTTATATAATAATACTATTTAAAAATAATAGGCAAGTTTTATTCATGAATAAATTAACCTTTTATAACGGTTTTAAGATGTGATATTCAATTTATAATATATACCAATTTTTATAATTTTTATTATATTTGTTTATTGTACATCGCCCGTGAATCGCATGGGTTGTATGCTAGTTCCACCCAAAAATTATCTTCAAAACACCACATAAAAATAAAATACACACTTTACTAACAACACCCAAAAGTGTTGTTGTACCTATTTATTTAATCACAATGTCTAAAATACCCTTAAATAACCTAAAAATTACACAGTAATAAAACACCACAAGCAATAACACACTCCAAAACACCACAAACATTAAAAGTTCAAACTTTTCACATTCCACCGAAAGAAACCCTTTCACAGTTTAATCTAGCAATTTTTTTACCTTCTTCATTTGTCTCCAAAGCTTGGTTTGTGTTGTTGTGTGTGTTGTGGGATTGTTTTTATACAAAAAAAGCGAGGCTATGCTTCAATGCGTGAAGAAAAGAAAGTTGATGTTGAAGCCTCTCAAAAGATGAACATCCGGTGCTCCTGGGATGATTTTGAGGTATTAAAACACCTCTACATACTCTATAATGTCTAAAACTATCTAAAAAATGAAGCAAAGAGTTAGAAAAAAATTCTCATTCTTATTACTTTTCCAATAAGAAAACGTACAGATATATGTGACACCCCGCCTAATTAATTACCGGGTAATCAGTCCTTAATTAATTAATTTCAGAATATCAAGTTGGTTCAGATAATGCATCACTATCGAAAATCTCCAATTTTAATTTAATAAAGCTAACCACCTAGTATTTAAAAAGGGTGATGTCAAATTTTTATCTTGTTGTTAACCAATCAAAAGAATACTAACGATTGCCATGCATCACAGTAAGATAAGTAAAGTATGACTGAAGTAAAACAAATGTTTGGAGTAAACATCTCCAGATACAATCTCATACAATAAACCAAATGAATTAAATCAAATCTAAGAGAGAAATTAAAACAACTAAATCTCTGAAAGTAAGAATGAGTAAGGACGACATGTTCAACATAATGGAGATCTAAAAAGGAAAGAATGAGTTGAATCGGCTACTAGCAATAATCCCGCATCTTCTACAGCGGCTACGGCACGACGACTGAATAGAGTCTCCTAAGGCTGGTGTCCCTGTGGATGGGCACCTAAAACAATGGAGCAATAGGACAATATACAGAAAAACGGGTCAGAGCCCGAGTTGAAAATAATTTAAAATAGCAAGTGCTTAAATTGATTCAATTAACAAAATTATTA
This sequence comes from Sambucus nigra, assembly GCA_949130495.1. Taxonomy (NCBI): domain Eukaryota; kingdom Viridiplantae; phylum Streptophyta; class Magnoliopsida; order Dipsacales; family Adoxaceae; genus Sambucus; species Sambucus nigra. The sequence continues at coordinate 50,048,704 of OX422213.1, forward strand.
ATCAAGTTAGCTTAGCGTACTCACTTGAAATACTCACCCCTCAATCTAGTGTGCACGTCTAGTGAGCCTAACTACCCGTACTAGTCATGATACCCTGACTGACTACTAAGTGTATAATATGAAGTTTGAAAGTCTCTCTAAATAACGTAAAAATCGACGTACTTATAATTTCAATATAGATTTAATATTTTATTAGGTTATTCTCATATTCTAAATGCCCAACTGATAATACGATAAGTGTACAAATAACAATATTGACAACAGCAAAAAGGCAGCAAACATGATTTTCGATATACACACCTTATTCGCTTTGTGTATACTTATCAAATTATATAAGTATAGTAATATTATACCCTTAGTTAAGAACCCATTAGTACTACGCATACTCAGCTATCTAGTCCACTTGCAAAGCTCACGTATAGAGGACAACAGGTCTAATCTTGCGAGAACCAATAGAAACATAAACACATATTGAAGGCGAACATAGTCCCAAGCCGATGGGCTATGAATATACTCACGCACCCATATGACCGTCATCACTATCATTCTAACGGATAGTCCGTACCTAAGTTTCATGCTCTAGTGGTACAACTCTAAATCCCCCGAAAGCACACAAGATTCGATTTTCACAACGCGTTAACCTCCGTTCGATAGCCAGTAGCTAGGTATGTTATACACATAATATTTTGAACAATAAGCATGCACACCAATTATATGAATTCATTAGCTTTCCCACCGTCTAGGGTTTGCAGTACGTATTTTAACTCTTATTATAACCCGTATTTTATTCGTGTATACCCTACCTTGTATTTTCGCACCTCCTCTCTTTTATGAATTTTATACCATTCGAGGGTCAACATGTTTTACTCTCACTATTAATTATCGATATAAGTCACTCGACGATCATTCTAGTTTATTACTCATTCAAAATAAGCCTACGGGAGGTTCGAAACAAAATTGGCTTAAAAAGGACCATTTTGTAATCTCGTTAGAAGGCCTAGAAATCTCGTTCGAACGAGGACGTTAGAACGAACCACTAATCTCGTTAGAAGGGCTTCTGGAATCTCGTTCAAACGGGGTCGTTCGAACGACATGGGCTGGACTTCTAATGAAATTTTCGAAGTCACCCAGTTCGTCTCTCAACTTCGCTTTTCCCAATTTTTTTACAACTCAAAACTCAACCTAAATTCATTCCTACCCAACTACAATATTTCCCACTAACCTAAGTCATCTTAGAATATATAATAACATAATTTTGGAGGTCTAATTCTTCTAATCATCATGTAATCTCAATAAATTCCCAACTTTTACCACCAACCCTATTAATATGAACCCGAAATTTATTTGTTCATAAAGACTCCATTTTAATTCATGATTTACATCTACTTTATCAACTTTCACAATTCTACTCAGGGAAGGATCCTCTACATGCAAACCCCCATCAGATTTTCTAAATATTCTACACGATTTCATCATAGGAAAACCCAAATTGGTAATTGTTGTTCTAAAACCTCAATATATGTTAATAAGAGTAATAATTGCTAATAGAAGAGCAAGATAATCACTTGCCTTAAAAATAAATTTTTGATTTGTGGGTTGAAATCGGTATAGGAATGATCCTCCTGACACGATCTACGCATTGGTATTCTTTTTGTTGTGAAAGGTTGAATTCTTAGCTAAGGCTCCAATGGAGTCTCCTTCTTCTTCCTTGGTTCTCTCTCTCTTTCCCTCTTTTCTCACGTAGGTTGAAACTGACAGCCACTAACCATTAATGCCTTTTTAATTAACCCAATTTTCATCCATTTAATTACCTTAAATTCCTAAAGACCAAAATACCCCTCCGGAGTGCCGTTTTGGGTTAAAAAGTTTCGGACTCCTAATAACATACCCGAATAGTGTTTTCTGACTATTTCGACCCTTTCGGACACTGACTCACTCAAAACAGTCATCTGAGTTATACAAAAGTAAATTATCTTTTAACCCCCCCAAATATATACACTTAACGTGATTCATACGCGTCCCAAATATTTATAACATAACTATCGTGTATCTCGTTCCCGGCCATACTATTATTTCAATAATTACTAACTCTCATCCCGTTAGTGATTATTATCATAAAATCAGATTAATTTCAATTCAAATTTTTCTGCCTTTAATTTAATTAATCCCCATTTTCCATAAAAATAGTTATGCGTAAAAATACGAGGTATTACATACTTCCCTCCTAATAACGGAATTTTATCCCAAAATTCAGAAAAGAATATATATACCTGGCAAGAATACCTCTGGATAACGTTCACGCATGTCATCCTCACGCTCCCAAGTTGATTCCTCAACATTATGGTGCCTCCACTGAACACGTACTAGTGGTACCACTTTTGACCTCAACTTCCTCTCACTACGATACAGGATAGCAATCGGTCCTTCCTCGTATGAGCTATCAGGCTGTAAGTCTATCTCCTCTAATGCAATATGAGTATGGGCCAAATCATCTCGAAGAAATCTCCTCAGTGAAGAGATATGAAACACGTCAAGGACTCTATGCAAGTGCTCCGGTAATCCAAGTGTATACGCAACTGGCCTAATCCTCTCGATGATGGAAAATGTCCCTACATACCTAGGCACCAACTTTCCCTTCTTTCCAAAGCGCATAACTCCTTTCATAGGAGACACCCGAAGTAATACCTGATCCCCAATGTTGAACTCTCGAATATAACATTTTGTATCCGCATAACTCTTCTGCTGATCCTGAGTAACTCGAATACGGCTTCGTATCAACTCTATCTTTGCCGAAGTATCCTGAAGTATCTCTGGGCCCAGTAACTTGTTGTCCCCCACCTCTAGCCAACATGTTGGGGAGCGACAAGGTCTGTCGTATAGGGCTTCGAATGGAGCCATACCGATATAGTAAACTGATAGGAGTTGTTATAGGCAAACTCCACTAATGGAAGGTACTGCTCCCAACCTCTGCCAAAATCGATGATGCACATCCGTAACATGTCCTCCAACATTTGATTCGCCCGCTCTGTCTGACCATTCATCTACAGTCATAGGTTGTGCTCAGCCGCAACTCCATACCTAACGCCTCCTGAAAGCACTTCCAAAATTGAGAAACAAATACCTTGTCTCTATCAGACATGATATTGAGGGGCACTCCGTGGAGTCTAACTATCTCTGCTGTGAATAATTAGGCATAATGTCCCGCAGTGTAGTATGTCTTGACTGGCAGAAAGTGGGCTACCTTGGTCAACCGATCTACTATCAGCACTATCGAATCGTGACCCCTCTGCGATGTAGGTAATACCGTGATGAAATCCATGGAAATGTTCTCCCATTTCCACATAGGAACCTCTAATGGCTGTAAAAGTCCCGCCGGTCTCTGATAGTTCACCTTTACCAACTAACAAGTGGCATATTTCGAGACGAACTCGACAATATACTTCTTCATTCTCCTGCACCAGTACTATCTACGCATATCCTAGTACATCTTATCCCCACCGGGATGCACTGTAAATCGAGAACTGTGCGACTCTGTCATCACCTTGTGTCGCAGATCTTCACCCTCGGGAACAACTAATCTCCCATTAAAACGTAGGCCCTCGTCTGAACCCATGGTGTAAAACTCAGCCCCCTCGGCTAGAAGCTTCACTATCTGACTTTGGCAGAACGGATCATCTGCCTAAGCCTGTACTACTCCCGTAATAATCTGGGACATAATCTTCATTGCAGACATAAACGATCGAGCCACCGTATCCTGGTTCCCTAACTCCTTCCATTTCGCTTTCCACACCTCGGCTACCTCACCAACTGGCCTACGGCTCAACGCGTCTGCTATCACGTTAGCTTTCCCCGGATGGTATTGGATATCAAAATGATTATCCTTCACAAACTCAAGCCATCGACGTTGTTGTATATTTAACTCCTTCTGCATGAAGATGTACTGTAATGACTTGTGGTTCATGAATAAATGAAATTTCTCCCCTATAAGGTAATGCCTCCAAATCTGGAGTGCAAACACCACCACCGCCAACTCTCAATCGTGGGTGGGGTAGTTCCTCTTATTAGGCTTAAGCTTTCGGGAAGCATAATTTATAGCCTGATCCTCCTACTGCAGTACACCTCCAAGTCCTAATAAGGACGCATTAGTGTAGACTATATACTTCACTCCAGACATGGGTAATGCTAACACTAGTGCTGAGGTTAACTTGTCTTTTAACTCATCAAATGCTAGCTGACAGATGTCACTCCAGATAGATGGCACCCCTTTGCGAATCGAGTGCATCAACGGACCCTCTATCTTTGAAAATCCTCGAATAAATCTCTTGTAGTATCCGACTAAACCCAAGAAACTGCGTATCTCGGTCGGTGTCATGGGCTGTCCCCACTTCCTCACCACTGACACCTTCCCCGGATCCATGGATATCACTCTATTGGAGATGATATGGCCCCAAAACTATACTTCTTTCAGTCAAAACCCACATTTTCTCGTATTTTGCATACAACTCATGTTGGCGCAGTGTCTACAAAACTTGCCTCAAGTGTTCGGTATGATCCTCCTCGGTCTGCGAGTAAACCAGAATGTCATCTATGAATATGATGACGAAGTGGTCCAGAAACTCTCTGAACACCCTATTCATCAAGTCCATGAACACGGCTGTGGCGTTGGTTAGCCCGAAAGGCATAACCCTGAATTCATAGGAACTATATCTCGCCAGGAAGGCAGTCTTTGACACATTCTGCTCCCTGATACGTAGTTGATGGTATCCTGATCTTAAATCAATCTTCGAGAAGAAAGTCGCTCCTCTCAACGGTTGAATAAGTCATCAATTTGAGGCAACGGATATTTGTTCCGTATCGTGACTTTATCATCTTCCCTTATTACACCGATTTATTCTCGATGTAAGAATTTGATATCACTACTTACATCTTATCGTACGGTTCTACTGACCGTGCGTAGGAATAAAATTAAATTTAAGGTTACGGTTTCGCTTACGGATGATAAATAGGGTACCAAACTCGTGTGCTAAAGACCAACCATCCCCAGCTCCCGACCTTCGTTAGGTTTCATGCGTGGGATGTCTTGCAAAGCGAAATCCAAATAAGGAACCCCCCCGATATACTACTAACTAACATTGTCAGTCAACGAGAGTTGTGGTCCTCAGTATTTGTCTCGTACCCCACATCCCTGCCTCTTGCTAACCATAGCGTATTTATTCTCATGTTAAGAAAAATATATTCAACACATTACTACTCCTAACTTGGCATTAGGCTCTTCACTTTGCCACAAAATTATTCCCATGCCCAGAGGTATTTCATTTTTTCTTTACTCACTAGTAAACCTTTCTACCCACCGGGATTTGGTATAACCCGACAACATACTCCATAAGTCTCTATAGGATTTAATACCTATGTATACAAGTGGCTCTGTTTCCTCTAGGATGACACTTAGCACAAATTATTTTATCTCCAGGACTAATGGACACCTAATATTATTTTAATGGTCTATCATCACACAAACTTAAATTACCCGATTTGAAATCGGAATAGCAATACATTTCACGCTCATGTTTCTCACGTAGTACAAGTAAGCTGTAACGCACATAGGTTATTTGAAATTTTCCTCGTATCTAAAAGGGAACACTATAAATGATAAAGTATCGTACCTCTAAAGGTGGGTGGTAGATGCGGTATCAATGGCATAACTGCATATCGGGCATTATAGATACGTTCATACTGTACTGCTGCTATTGTGAAGTCTGTGTTACAGGGGTGATTATTCCTGTTTCCCCAATTCAGGTATTCTGTGGTTCCGGGTGAACATCCAATGACTGTTGCACGATCTTGCCCTTGCTAGGACAATTTCGACGGTAGTGACCCCGTTCGCCACATATGAAACACTTACCCACACAGTTTCTGTTCTGCTGGCCCTGCTGAGCACACTACTGGCCCTGATGGTCTCGCTGACCTTGAGGATTTCCTTCAGCTCTTTGTGGGCAAACTTGGCATTTGTGGCCACTTCTTTCACACTTAAAACACCTCTTTGTGAAATCCTTATGTCCTTGGCCTTGTGGACCTTGGAGGGTTTGGCACTTCCCACGGTTCTTATAGTCTTTTTGGTCTTGATGTCTCTGAGGAGCTTGTCGTTGTTGCGACGGTATTTTCCCATTATTATTATTATTATTCGAAATGTCATATTGATAAACCTCTCTTGTTCTTTTTCCCCTGTAAGTTGCACACTGCGATTTTGGTACTGAAATATTACGGTAGTCACTGCTTGTGCCACGATGTTCGCAATCTCAGTGATTTCCTCTCTTTCCTGTTATACCTGAGGTATTTGTTGGTCTTGTCCCGTATTTACTTCTTCAACGGTGTTACTGTGCCTCTCCCCCAAAAGCGACATCTGAAATTTAAATGAATTTTATAAAACCACCGTCCATACATAACATTGTAGCAAAAGTACGTAAAATATATGCAGAGTACAATCCTAAAATATAGGGCTTTATATCAAAGGACTCTATGCGGAAACATAATAAGCCGTACAAATCCAAAGGACACTAGAACCTGATGCTCTGATACCACCTGTGACACCCCGCCTAATTAATTACCGGGTGATCAGTCCTTAATTAATTAATTTCATAATATCAAGTTGGTTCAGATAATGCATCACTATCGAAAATCTCCAATTTTAATTTAATAAAGCTAACCACCTAGTATTTAAAAAGGGTGATGTCAAAATTTTATCTTGTTGTTAACCAATCAAAAGAATACTAACGATTGCCATGCATCGAAGTAAAATAAGTAAGTCTGACTAAAGTAAAATAAATGTTTGGAGTAAACATCTCCAGATACAATCCCATACAATAAACCAAATGAATTAAATCAAATCTAAGAGAGAAATTAGAACGACTAAATCTCTGAAATTAAGCATGAGTAAGGACGACATGTCCAACATAATGGAGATCTAAAAAGGAAAGAATGAGCTGAATCGTCTACTAGTAATAATCCCGCATCTTCCACTATAGCTACAGCACGACGACTGAATAGAGTCTCCTAAGACTGGTGCCCGTGTGGCTGGGCACCTAAAATAATGGAGCAATAGGACAATATACAGAAAAATGGGTCAGAGCCCGAGTTGAAAATAATTTAAAATAGCAAGTGCTTAAATTGATTCAATTAGCACAATTATTAATCAAGTTAGCTAGCGTACTCACTTGAAATACTCACCCCTCAATCTAGTGTGCACGTCTAGCGAGCCTAACTACCCGTACTAGTCATGATACCCTGACTGACTAATAAGTGTATAATATGAAGTTTGAAAGTCTCTCTAAATAACGTAAAAATCGACGTACTTATAATTTCAATATAGATTTAATATTTCATTAGGTTATTCTCATATTCTAAATGCCCAACTGATAATACCATAAGTGTACAAATATCAATATTGACAACAGCAAAAAGGCAGCAAACATGATTTTCGGTATACAGACCTTATTCGCTTTGTGTATACTTATCAAATTATATAAGTATAGTAATATTATACCCTTAGTTAAGAACCCATTAGTACTACGCATACTCAGCTATCTAGTCCATTTGCAAAGCTCACGCATAGAGGACAACAGGTTTAATCTCTCGAGAACCAATAGAAACATAAACACATATTGAAGGCGAACATAGTCCCAAGCCGATGGGCTATGAATATACCTACGCACCCATATGACCGTCATCACTGTCATTCTAACGGATAGTCCGTACCTAAGTTTCATGCTCTAGTGGTACAACTTTAAATCCCCCGAAGGCACACAAGATTCGGTTTTCACAATGTGTTAACCTCCGTTCGATAGCCAGTAGCTAGGTATGTTATACACATAATATTTTGAACAATAAGCATGCACACCAATTTAGGGGTGTAAGCGGGTCGGGTCTGGATCGGGTCTGGGTATATCCAGATCCGATCCGGGTATATTTTTAACGGATCGGGTCTTACCCGATTACCCGACGGGTCTCAGAAAATGGATCCAGACCCGGATCCGTTAAGGACCCGGAGACCCGACCCGATTATATATATATATATATATATATATATATATATATATATATATATATATATATATATATATATATAAACTGTTTTATATTGTTTTTATATAAAACTGTTTTTATATAAATATAACTTATATTTATATAAAAACAGTTTTATATAAAAACAATATAAAAACTGTTTATATATATATATATAAGTTATATTTATATAAAAACAGTTTTAAATAAAAAACAGTTTTATATAAAAACAGTTTTTTATATAAAACTGTTTTTATATAAATATAACTTATATATATATATATAAAAACAGTTTTTATATAAAATAAAACTGTTTTTTTTTATATATATATATATATATATATATATATATATATATATATATATATATATATATATATAAACAGTTTTTATATAAAATAAAACTGTTTTTATATAAATATAACTTATATATATATATATATATATAAACAGTTTTTATATAAAACTGTTTTTATATAAATATAGAACTTATATATATATAACTTATATATATATATATATATATATATGTAAAACTGTTTTTATATATAACTTATATATATGTATGTATATGTGTATGTAAAACTGTTATATATATATATAAGTTAGTTATATATATATTTAGTAACTATATGTAAGACTATATATATATATATAATATTATATATAAATATATATTTATTATATTATATATATACACATTCGGGTCGGGTCCTTATCGGATCGGAGTCATGTATATCCAGATCCGATCCATTAACGAATCGGGTAATCGGGTAATCGGATAATCGGGTCTATAAAATTTGCTCAGATCCGTTAATTTAGGTCGGGTCCGGATCGGGTCCGGGTCCAGACCCGGTCCATTGACAGCCCTACACCAATTATATGAATTCATTAGCTTTCCCACAGTCTAGGGTTTGCAGTACGTATTTTAACTCTTATTATAACCCGTAATTTATTTGTGTATACCCTACCTTGTATTTTCGCACCTCCTCTCTTTTATGAATTTTATACCTTTAGTGGGTCAACATAACCTAATGAATTTTATACGTATTTTAACTCTCACTATTAATTATCAATATAAGTCACTCGGCGATCATTCTAGTTTATTACTCATTCAAAATAAGCCTACGGGAGGTTCGAAACAAAATCGACTTAAAAAGGGCCATTCTGCAATCTCGTTAGAAGCCCAGAAATCTCGTTCGGACGAGGTCGTTCGAACGAACCACAAATCTCGTTAGAAGGGCTTCTGGAATCTCGTTCGAACGACCTGGGCTGGACTTCTAACGAAATTTCCGAAGTCATCCAGTTCGTCTCTCAACTTCGTTTTTCACAGTTTTTTTACCACTCAAAACTCAGCCTAAATTCATTCCTACCCAACTATAATATTTCCCACTAACCTAAGTCATCTTAGAACATATAATAACATAATTTTGGAGGTCTAATTCTTCTAATCATCATGTAATCTCAATAAATTCCCAACTTTTACCACCAACCCTATTAATATGAACCCAAAATTTATTTGTTCATAAAGACTCCATTTTAATTCGTGATTTACATCTACTTCATCAACTTTCACAATTCTACTAAGGGAAGGATCCTTCACATGCAAACCCCCATCAGATTTTCTAAATATTCTACACGATTTCATCATAGGAAAACCCAAATTGGTAATTGTTGTTCTAAAACCTCAATATATGTTAACAAGAGTAATAATTGCTAATAGAAGAGCAAGATAATCACTTGCCTTAAAAATGAACTTTTGATTTGCGGGTTGAAATCGGTATAGGAACGATCCTCCTGACACGATCTACGCGTTGGTGTTCTTTTTGTTGTGAAAGGTTGAATTTTTGGCTAAGGCTCCAATGGGGTCTCCTTCTTCTTCCTTGGTTCTCTCTCTCTTTCCCTCTCTTCTCACGTAGGTTGAAATTGATAACCACTAACCCTTAATGCCTTTTTAATTAACCTAATTTTCGTCCATTTAATTACCTTAAATTCCTAAAGACCAAAATACCCCTCCGGAGTGCCGTTTTTAGTTAAAAAGTCCTAGACTCCAAATAACATACCCGAATAGTGTTTTCTGACTATTTCGACCCTTCAGGACACTCTGGCGCACTCAAAACAGTCGTCCGAGTTATATAAAAATACATTATCTTTTAACCCCACCAAATATATACACTTAACGCGACTCATACGCGTCCCAAATATTTATAACATAACTGTCGTCTATCTCATTCTCGGCCATACTATTATTTCAATAATTACTAACTCTCATCCCGTTAGTGATTATTATCATAAAATTGGATTACTTTCAATTCAAATTTTTCTCCCTTTAATTTAATTAATCACCATTTTCCAAGCTTGCCACATAGCTCAGCCCCTCCTCTGTCCACAATTGGACAGGAATATTATGGAACTGAACCCAAACTGGGATCTTTGAGGTTGAGTCTTTAGAAAAAGAGAAATTTGGTGCCCAATTCTAGATGATTATTGGGCCATCTCCAAGTAGTATCATGTATATGATCAGCTACCTTAGCTTTTATAAATGTTGGCATCATCATACATAACTCTCTCCCCATAAAGATCCAATAAAGGCCCATTGGGGTGCCAATTATCATACCATAAAAAGGTGTCTTTACCATCCCCAATCCTATGTTTAATGAGAGGTCTTCCCAGTTGTCTAATTTGCAGTATCTTCCTTCAGCTCCATGTTGAATCGTTTGGGATTGATAAGGCCCAAATACTTCTTCTTTTTATCTTGTAGGTATTACACCACTTCACCCAAGGCAATCTTTCTTACTGCATATATTCCATAGGAGCTTCAACATTCCATTTCTCCAGATATTTGACACCCAATCCCCTAGCTTCAGTGGTATTACATATGTCTTTCAAGGCCACCTTAGCACTAGTACGTCTAAGATCATTCCCAGTCCACAAAAATCCCTCGTAAGTTGATCAACTTTAGTAATGGCCCCTTTCGGCAGAATGAAAAGGCTAGCCCAAAAGACCAGTATAACAAATGACACAAACTTGATGAGCTGTAGCCTTTTCGCATAGCTCGAGTACCTGTTTTCCCACCCATTAATGCGATTGCTAATCCTCTCAATCAGCCTATTGCAGTCATCAACCTTAGTCTAGAAGTAATGAGGGGCACACCCAAGTACATGAAAGGGTCATGCTACTAGAAAAACTAATAAGCATCTCCATCTAATGGATTACATCCACCTCAATACCCAAATAAAAGAAGCTACTTTTGCTGGCATTCGATTTAAGGTCTGTGATGCAACAAAAGTCATCAACAACATCCTTGATAAGACTACAAGAGTTAATGTCCCCCACATAAAGAATGATTATATCATCATCAAATCTCAAGTGATTCAACCCTATCTCCTTACATTTAGGGTGTAATTTAAAGTTGGGTTTCCTGGTAGTTCTGTCCATGATATAAGAAAAAATCTCCATGACTAAAAGGAAAAGGTAAGGAGAAAGGGGATCCCCTTGCCTAAGAACTTTTTTGCCATCAAAGAAACCATGAAGCTGGCCATTCAAGGTAATAGAGAACTTAGTGGTGGTAATACACTCATGGATACATCCCATAAACAGAGAAGGGAATCCCATGTGCATAAGAAGTTTGAAAAGGAAGTCCTAATTCACAATGTCATAAGCCTTTCTGAGGTCAATCTTCAAGGTACATCTAGGACGATTGAGCTCTCTATGATAATTCCTCATCACCTCTTGAAGAACTAAAATATTATTCGAGATGGATCTCCCTTCCATGAAGGCAGACTATGGTTGATAAGACAAGGCAGGATAGGCTTCAATCTCTTAGCAATAATCTTGGAAATCCACTTGTGAATGGTAGTGCAAAATGAGATAGGTTTGAAATAATTCATGCCAACAGGAGTGAGGACTTTAGGGATGAGAGCCAAGGCAGTACAGTTCCACTGTCTTGGAAGGTAGCTACTAGGGATGAGAGCCAATAGCATAAGTCACAACATCTTCAACCACCTCCCAGTTCTTCTTGAAGAAAAGAGCATTAAAACCATCAGTTTTGTAATTTTAATTATAGTAATAATGTTTTTACTTTTCAATAATAGTTATGTGAGTAAACAACTATCATAAAATCAACATCACCATCCGAAGCCAATCAGTTTCTCAAGTGGTCTTTAGACCTTGTTCACACCAAATTGAAGAACAATTTGGTCGAATTAGTCGTATTTAGTTGGAACATGTTTCTAACAATTCCTTTTCTACCATTGACATGTTACTATATATCAATATATTAGTTCTCGGCCCAATTTTCTAGTTTAATTCACAATGTAATTGATCAATGCCTTTTTCACTCCGAAACTTATCATTACACTTTCTCACTACAAATTTGCATTTTTGGTTTGGAGTGAACTTTCGCAATGAATTGTCACAGAGATAATTCGCAGTGAGATTTTGAATGATAGTTCGTAGTGAAATTTCACAGTGATAGTTATTACAAGTTGTAATTGCTCACATCTTGAAATTCAAAAGAAACCAAACTTATGTCCTTTGAATTATGCAGTTGAGACAAAAGAAGTTAATGAAAGTTGAAGCTAAGGTCGAAGCTAAAGTTGGAGTGCATAATAAGATGAGTTTATGAATGATGTTGGCATTGCGAATGAATCTGATAAGGGAGTACATGATGATGAAAAAGTAATTATCGGGGGCCAAAATGGATTAAGAACAAAGCCCAATCCGTGGTCATGAGTTTGGCATATCAACAGTGTCGTTTGGTATATTATGTGATGCAATCGGTAAGAGTGAAGCATAAGTTGTTGCTAGTGACATACCAGAAGTTGCCAAATGTATAATTGATTTGTCACTAGAAAATCATATCTTGGACTTTGAAGGCCTCTATTTTGTATACCCAACTAAAAACCATGTTAAGGAATAACTTAAACATTCTTATAATTCAAACATAAATGATTTGGAGAACAAGAAGGGGGACAATTTGATCAACTTGAGATAAAGTGTAAAGAGTTGGAAGAGGCTCTTAATATAGAGGTTGAAAAAGTTACGAGTGATTGAGATCTCTCTTAATAAAGGAAAATAATGAACTCAGGTTGTTGCATAAAGTTGAAATGAACAACTTAAAAATGTAAAAATGTTATTGAATCAACAAAGTTAATCGAATTGCATAAAGAAATAGAGGAGAAAAACTAGAAATCATCAACTGAAATGGTCGAGAAAGATCACTTAATATGAAAGTTGGATGCAAAAGTTCTATCATCATGAATATAGGGACACAAAAGATGAAGAAGCCTATGTAAATAAACCGAAGAAAGCTTAGATGAATATAAGAAAAAAAATTAAAATTTTTGAGGAAGATGTAGGTATTTGTTAGAATGAAGATAGAATTAAATATTTATAAAGAGAGAAGCATAAAAATGCAAAATAATTGGAAGATAAGGACATGTTACTACAGGAAGTAGAAAACACGTGAAAATAGGGATATTGAGTTGAAAAAATTTGAACGATTGTTAAAAGCAAAATGTAATACCCCAAATAATATTAATTAAAGTGGTCATGCTTAATTAATAAACACTCGAAAATGAAACAAATTAAAATATCATTCTCAGCATCTGAAAGAATTATGAGACAAGTTAAAACTATTCTTAACAAGATTAATATATGCTAAACAACAATGTAAATAACCATGTATAAAAATGTTCATTTATTGAAATACTGATCAATTTACTATCTTCAAATAATACAAGGCAACTAAACCATAAAACTATGTCTCATATGCAACGATTGGAAGGAAAACTAAAGAATATAAATAAGAAATCCCCAAATATACCAAGTGTACCAACATTCCTAGTCACTGCTCATTTGTCTCCAAATCATCATCGATCCATAAATGCAATCCAACTCTAACTCAAAACCTGAAATGTTAATCAGCGAAAAGCGTGTCAAAACCTTGCTTGTATGCCATCTACATGATCCCCAAATAGGGTATAAGAACTTACTAATAACTACTAGATGCACTAAATACCACAATAGAGTCTTTAAATTAAACATATAATACATAACTACAAGGCATACAGGAATTTCTACAAATAAGAGAGAAGTAATAATATAACATACTAGTATCGTAAAAAAGTTCCTCATTATTCATTAACTAATAGTTAAAAAATTTAACAATTAAATTTTCATATCATTATTAAAGACCGTGAACCCCACTCCCCCTCGAGGTAACTAGTCCCACACCATGCACACCAATGTCCAACCTCCACCGTATACACCCTAAAACATTATAATACCCCAAATAATATTAATTAGGTTGCCAACCTTAATTGATAAATACTCATAAGTAAAAAAATTACAATATCAATCTCAGTATTTGACAGAATGTCAGACAATTTGGAAAAAAAATTTAACAAGAATAATGGATGATAAGTAACACTGTACATAATTTTCCATTAATTGAAATAATCAAAATACATCAAATTTACTATCTCTTAAATTACAAAGTGACTAAACCATAAAATTGTGTCTCATATGCAACAACTAAAGAATACGAATAAGAATTTCCAAAAACATTATAAATACCAGTACTCCTAAAATACTTATCATGCGTCCCAAATCCAACATTGCTCCAGAGGTGCAATCCAACTATAACTCAAGTTTGAAATGTTAATCAACGAAGAGTGGGTTAAACTCCGTATGTATACTATCTATATGATCCCAGATAGGGTGCAAGAACCCAATAGTAACTACTAGATACACAAAATACCACATTAAAGCCTTTTAATTAGACATAAGTATATAATTACAAGAAAATTAGGATTTATATAAGTAAGGGACAAAATAAACGAGTCATCAACTTCCATTTTTATAAGAATAAGAACCAATCATCTTTATAAATAATGAGTCCATAATTGACCCAACTCTGTGTATAAATAAAGAGTCTGCACTTATTAGTTTTGCTGGAGGACTTAATAAATATCAGATCATTTGATTTATTTGATAATTGGGTTTCAATAAAAAAAATATTATGGTGGATCTACAGAGGAGATTCAATATCTCATACCTATGCATTTCATTCTGGCGTGAACTGTAGAGGTTTGATATCTTTTGCGTTACACTGATATGTGTTGTAAATCTAACAGTGTGGAAACCATGAAATCAAAAAGATTTAAAAAAAAATCTTAACAGCGTCAAAACGAGATCTTTCGCAAGTTTTTATATAGCCTCTGGAACCCATAGAACAACTTCAGCCTCATTCGATCAACGATTCTCAAGTTATGGCTCTGAAAGTAGACATCCTGACATTTCGTGAATTTGTTTGGGTAGATGAAATCGTGTGTTCTTGAATCGATTTCTTCCCCAAACCTTCATATCCATGAATCTAAAAGTATTATATCAGGCTTTATGTGTATCACAACACTTTCTTGAATATTTAATCAACCTTATTGATCCGTTCTTGATTTGATTATAGATATATTTTGTGCTGTCAGATCTTCTTCGTGAATCACTATTTTGTAATGATGCATCAAGCAAGTGGATCAAATGATCTCCGAATTACTTGAAATTTCTTATTCCTCTTCCTCTATGTATCAGGAACATGTGATTCCAATTTCATAATTTTTGGACTCTCCAATTATCTGAAATTGATTTTAGAAAATGAGAGCTTTGAAAAGGACCTTAAGATCTTCCATTCTACTTCTTTAATCCAATACATACCATTGGCGTGTGGTCACCAAGGAGCACAAACCTCCAACTCGTTTTTAGGTATTTTTTTAATCCATAATTATCCCACATTTATTAGGAGACAACGGGGTTAAGCTAGCACGGGGACCTCCAAGGAGAAATGGGAGACTAGATTCCTATGGATTGTTCATTTCCTAAAGAATAGTAATTGCACTCTAGTCTACTATCTCAAAATTTTAATTCCGAGTTCCTCATTACTAAATGCTAATAACCTCCCCATGTTAAGATTACAGATACCAGTTGATTAAGCTAAATTACTGACAATTATATTTAATCGACCTCTTATAAATTTTTTGAGACCATCTACTTGACTTAATCGACATGTCGGATAATTAAATCTACTGGTTGGGCTTGACATAGCCAAAACTTATAAGCTACATCAAGAGGGAATCATCAATATCTATATCGAGACGTGGATTCCATCCATAATTAATGTTAACCATACACTAATCACCATTACCCAACTTACCAAGATTATTGATCCATAAATGAATCTCACCCAATAGGTCGAAGTAATGAATAATTGATGCTCTTTCCCATCAATTATGTTAGGATTAAGAGCTTAAGCACTCATAATAACCATGAGACGTGCATTATCTTATATAGTCAGTAAAACTCAATTATCTCAAATTGGTCCCGTAGCACAATAAGTCAAAAATATAATATTTTTTGTAATCAAGATAGACCTACTAAAATATTTTGCTACAATCCTAACGATGATGTGTCCATTTCCATCTAAGATTGTGAACCACTTATATTCTACAAGAACCAATGATTTGATATTTCGTGTGTAAGACGAACCCTACGCACCAAACCATTTACTATGTAGAATAAAAAACACCTATGCAAAAATATACAAATAATATTATGCAAAAGTTACTTGTGAAGATTCTCATTAAATAAACATAACAAAATTCACTAGTGAACCATGACTTTTAGTATACAAACCCAGCAAGTCATAATATTAGATGACCTTTACTAGGGGTGTAAGCGGTACGGTTTGATCGGTAAATGGTATATACCAATACCAAAACCAAACTCTGGATGGTAAAACCAAACCGTACCAGTTTACCACCCGGTACACCAAAATCAATACCAAAACCAAACCGATGAGTATTTCAATTTTTTCAGTAATTTCGGTTTTTTCTGGTTTCAGTAAATTCTTTTTTTTTTCTTCTGGTTTTTTCTCGTTTCGGTAATTCTTGGTTTTTTTGGTTTCTACTTTTGGTTTTATCTGGTTTCGGTAAACAGCACTAAAAGCCCCAAAAAATCAAAAACAAAACCAACCAACTTTTTTAAATATTAAAACCAAAACCCAAACCAACTTTTTTATGGTTTCGGTAAATTCGGTACGATAATTTTGGTAAATTCGGTACGGTACGGTAATTTCGGTACGATTTTTTTTGATTTTGGTAAATTCGATACGGTAAGGTAATTTCGGTACTGTTTTTTCTGGTTTCAGTAAATTCGGTACGGTAATTTCGGTATATCGGTTTTTTAAACATTAAAACCAAAATCAACCAACTTTTTTGCGGTAATTTCGGTTTCGGTAAAACTGGTTTCTGGTATTTTAATCTATGAAACCAAAACCATTTTTTTTCGGACCAAAATGGAACGGTACGGTAAAAACCCATACCGCTTCCACCCCTAACCTTTATTGGTGTTATTTCACTTATGAGATGTGTTTTCAAAGAACGTATATAATATCCCACTTGTTCCCACTAATGAAAACACAACTAGTATATGCATTGACAATAATATCCTAATTGAGATTTGCCTTAATAATTATATAACATACCCCACCCTTACCGGTGTTATTTCCTTTAAAAAGTGGGTTTAATGAACGTATATACGATCCTACTAGTTCCCATAAATGAAGAGACAATTACTACATACAATATCATAATCGGGATTTATCGACAATAATTATATAATCTATTATAAAAATATATAAAACGAGACTAAATCCCATTTATTTTGGGGGTCACTACCATGCCATATAATCCATGACTCTCCCCCATTTATTACGGGGTCACTAGCACGTAAGTCTGTCATTTTTAGTTGGCGCCGAAAAAATAAATTGGCACACCCCTCTTCCCTCACTCTATAACCGACACACTGTTTTGCCTGCCTCCATAAAATAATCAATATAATTAACCAAGTTTGTCATTTTTAGCTGGCGCAAAAAAAAATTGGCACACACCTCTTTCCTTACTCCATAACTAGCACAACCCTCTGCCCACATCCATAAAATGGAAAATACAAATAACCATGACTCCTAATGGAGACATGCAACATAAGTGTATAATTAATCATTGCTCATTTATGCATAAATGAATAGAATGTTCCTTATCATCACACAATTATGTATTAATTTATTTTTATTCATTAGTATCCATTCTGAGAATCGAGAATGCTCCCCCTTCTCTCTAAAATCCCACTAACCAAACATAACCCTAAATTCAAATTTCCAGCCGGCAAGCCTAACCAACCTACCTCTGACTTACCTAAACCCTAGATCCTCCATGACTACGCTACCTTCAGCCATACGTGGTGTTTTGACCAAAACCCCCTCCCCCTCCCAAGCCCCTACAGCCTTGGACGAGGTTGCCCTGCTAAGTTCCACCCCTTTGGGAGTTGATAAGGTTGCTCCCAATAATCAGGGGAAAGGAGTTGGGATGGAGCCTGGTCCATTCCAGAGAGATAGATCAAAATTTAAGAGGGCCAAATCTATGCCTCGGATGGAAGTATTGCCAGAGCTACGATTCATGTTTCTAGAAATGTAGAACTGAATGAAAAGGAGGAACTCTATAGGGAATTTGTGAAGCATAAAGGGTTCTCTCAGGAGGAAGTTATGCAATTTAGATGCGATAGAAGAAAAAAATAAAGGCTCCAACTATGAAGAGGCTGGTTGCAAGAATATGGAGGTGAAGGGGATGAAAACGGTGGTGGAGTGCGAAGGTGCTGAACCTGTCCCCTGCTCCTCCCCAGCCAAGGTGATGGATAAGACATGGAAGGAAGTAGTAGCTGATAACCGATACCCCAAGCTAAGACTCACATACCATGCCCCCTCAATAACTGAAATAAGGATAATTGTCTCCCTGCTATTGGAAGTGGATACAAATGGCTATGCTAAATGGGAAAATAGTATTGTTGGGTGTTTTTTGGGAAGGAACCTTCCTTACACCCTAGTTTGCAATATAGCCCATAGGCTATGGGATAAATTTGGGCTCAAACAAATTGTGGGACACAACAATGGCTTTTACTTCTTTATGTTTGATAATGCAACTATGAGGGATGAGGTCATAGACAATGGGCCATGGCACTTTGTGGGGAACTTAATAATCATTCAAAAATGGATCCCAAATTTCTCTTTTTGCAAAGACTCAACCACTAAGATCCCTGTATGGGTTAAATTCCATAATATTACTGTTCAACTATGGACAAAAGAGGGGCTTAGCTATGTGGCAAGTTCAGTTAGAATACCTATGTATGCTGATACTATTACTGAAGGAATGCAAAGGATCAGTTTTGCAAGGATATGTGTGGAGCTAAAAGTTATCGAAGAATATCCAAAGACTATTGATGTTAGAATGGAGGATGAGAATATTGCAGTGGTTGGAGTGGAATACCAAGAGAAACCTCCTGCTTGTGTTCATTGTGGCATATTTGGGCATGACTTTGTCAATTTTCCCAAGGTAAAGAAGGCTTCGGTGGCTAAAGACAACAACGAAGAAGTGTTTCCAATAAAAAAAGCATGCTGAGACTCAGAGAGATTTAGAAGATGGATGGATGCAAATGAAGCATAAGGCCTCAAAGACCCCTACAATTATTGATTCAGACATCAGTGAGGTGGAAACAAGAGGAATTCCAAGTTAGATGGGCAGTTATACAGGGAATGAAGCAGGGGGAAAAAGTTCTAACATTACTACTACCTCTAACCCTTTCTATATATTAGAGACTGACATTGAGGACTCTCCTTTGGTTACTACCCCTGCCCCATATGGGTTGGCACTAAAGATTAAGGCAGTGGATGAATTTGATAAGGGGAGAAGAGTGGTAGGCAACAAAGATGATGGCAAAGAGATGTTCAAAAGTAACAAGAATGAGAAGAAGAGATCAGGCAACAAATCCAATAAGCTAAAATGACCAAGATGGGAACATGGAACATTAGGGAGCTTAATTCCCCCCATAAACAAATTGAGGTGGGAAAGATTATTAAGAATAATAAATTAGACCTTATTAATCTAGTAGAGACTAAGATAAGGGGGAATAATTTAGACAATGTTAAGATCATGTGTTTTTACCATTGGGAGTATGTGCACAATTGTCTTATTGATGGGGGTGTGACTAGAGTGATTGTGGGATGGAATCCTAATATTTTGAAGCTAGAAGTGATTAATACTCATAGACAAGCTTTTTTTTGCCTTATAAATGTCATAGGAACCAGTTATTCCTTTTATGCCACCTTCATTTATGGGGATAACCTGCCTGAGCAAAGAAGGAGCTTATGGGATTACCTTAAGGAGAATAAAGTGGTGGTTTATGATAGGCCTTGGGTTCTCATGGGTGATTTTAATGTGGTCAGATGCCAAGAGGAGAAAAAAGGAATTAATGACATAGATACTGCTGCTAGTGAAGAGTTTAATAGCTGCTTGAGTGAGCTGAATGCAGATGAAATGGTTAACAGTGGCCTATGGTTCACTTGGAATAAGAATCAACATGGATGCAATAATGTTCAATCGAGGATTGATAGGGTGATTCACAATGATACCTGGACTGATTTCTTTCCTAATTCTCACGCTATCACCCTTCCATGTGGAATTTCTGACCATAGTCCCATTATAACCCTATTGGATAACAACAGCAATAAGAGACCTAAGCCTTTCAAGTTTTTCAGTTTCTGGATTAATCATGATGAGCCTACAATAATTGAAGCATGGGATGTGATGGTTGATGGGAACCCAATGCCTAGGCTGTTTAGGAAGCTCAATGGAGTTATAGTCTCTTTGAAGCATTTTAATAGAAAGTCATTTAATATAATTTCTACTCAGGTAGCTGACATTAAGAGCATGCTAGATAACCTTAAGAGTGCTCTGGACAGTGATGGTTCCAATGTGGAGCTTCAAGAAGCTGCTAAAAACATGAGAATCAAATATACTAACCTGAGCAATGATGAGGAGTCTTTCCTAAGGCAGAAGGCTAGGACTAAATAGTTGTAGCTTGGAGATCAGAACAATTCTTTCTTCCATAAGAAAGTTAATCAAAACTTGGCTAGAAGGAAAATTATGAGCATAGATAATGAGATGGGAGTGAGAGTTGAAGGAAGTGACTAGGTGGCTAGTGAAGCTGTGAGGTACTTTTAGAACCTTTTAGGGAATAGGGTGCAATGTGAGGCTGCTGATGCTTCTCTTGGGGATGTTATAAAGAATAAACTCACCTCTAACCAAGCTAATTTATTGGATAAAGAAGTCACTCATGAAGAGATTAAAGAAGCCATGTTTGTAATAGGGTTTGATAAGGCTCGAGGCCCTGATGGCTTCAACAACTATTTCTCTAAAGAAAACTAGCAGCTTATAGGGGGAGATGTGAGTGAAGCCATCAAGTACTTCTTTGATACTGGTATTTTTTTTATCAGTGGAACTATACAACCCTTGATCTAATTCCTAAGGTGGCAACCCCTATTTCTATGAAGGAGTTCAGGAACATCTCCTATTGTAACACCATTTACCAATGTAATTCGAAAGTGATCACTCTTAGTCTCAAGAAGTTGATGCCTAGTCTTATTAGAAGCAACCAAGATGCTTTTGTGGAGGGAAGGTATATAGCTGAAAATATCTTATTACTCCAAGAGTTAATGAGGAACTATCATAGGGATTCCTTCCCTCCAAGATGTGCTATCAAGATTGATATACTTAAAGCCTATGATACTGTTAGCTGGGAATTCTTGTTTAATCTCTTGTCCCATGTTGGTTTTCCCTCTAAAGTCATTGGATATATTACTATGTGTGTGACAACTACAAGGTTCTCTATTAATCTGAATGGGGAGCTAAAGGTTTTTTTCATGGGAGAAGAGGGCTTAGGCAGGGAGATCCTCTCTCTCCCTACCTGTTCCTACTTGTGATGGAAGTGTTCACTGGGATAATTACCAAAGCAATTGAATCGTCCCTATTCAATTACCGTCCTAAATGTAAGGAGATGTCTTTAACCCATCTTAGTTTTGTTGATGACTTGATTGTTTTTGTTTGTGGAGATAAGGAGTCTTGCAGCATTATTATGGATGCCATTTCTGACTTTAGCTCCTACACTGGGCTAAAGGTTAACCTGGATAAAAGTAGCCTTTTTCACTGCTAGGATTAATATGGAAGGGATTTAAGAGATATCTTATATTCTTGGCATTCAACATGGGAACCCCCCTTTCAAATATATTGGGGTGCCTCTCATTACAACAAGGCTAAAGAAAGAGAACTGTGAGTTCCAGGTGGATAGGATCACCATGAGAATCAAATGCTGGACTAACAAGTTCTTGAGTTTTGCAGGTAGGCTTCTTCTTGTTGGGACTGTCATTTTTAGCATACAAGTTTATTGGGCTTGCACCTTTATTCCGCCTAAAATCATTATAAAGAAGATTGAGCATATTATGAAGAATTATTTGTGGAAAAGAGATGAAGCTAACAGTAAAGGTGCTAAAGTATCCTGGGAGGACCTTTGTGTTTCTCTAGAGGAAGGGGGGGCTAAATATCAAGAGTTTAGAGACCTAGAACATTGCAGCCATGGCTAAGCATTTGTGGAACTTATGCAGCAAGATGGATAGTTTATGGATCAAGTGGTGCAATATATACAAAATTAAAGGAAGGAGCATTTGGGCTTTGAGTATCCCAAATAATGCCTTATGGAGCTAGAGGAAAATACTCAAGATAAGAGAAAAGTGTAGAAGACAAATTAAGACCCTCATTGAGAATGGAACTCAAGCATTTATGTGGTTTGATTTTTGGCATCCTAATGGGACCCTACATCCCCTATATGGTGATAACATTGTGTATGACTTAACTAGTAGCCTTGAAGCTAAAGTTTATGATTTTATTCACCAAATGGTGTGGAGATGGCCCTCAACTGTGACTTGGGAATTAAATGAAGTGAAGAATGCTAACTTACCTGCAATTCTTGTGGAAAATGACACTATTGTTTGGCTTCCTTTAAATAAAGGGAAATTCACTATTGTATCAGCTTGGGAGATATTGAATACCCACAAGCCTCCTGTCACTTGGAGCAAGTTAGTTTGGAGCAAGGTTTGCATTCCTAAGTGTTCTTTCATTGCTTGGTTAGTGTTTAGAAAGGCCATCAATACTAAGGTAAAGTTACTAGAATGGGGTATTTCTGAGGATAACTTGTGTGGGATGTGTGTATCTGAGAGGGAAACATATAACCATATGTTCTCTTATTGCAACCTTAGTAAAAGTGTTTGGGAGGAGGTGATGCTTAGAAATCAGTGTTATAGGGATGTTCAAAGTTTGAGTAGAGAGTTGTCCTTGGCCATTGTTAACCACTCTACCAAGACCTTATGTGGCAAGATTAGATCCCTTTCGTTCACTGCAACTATCTACTGCATATGGATGGAGTAGGGGTGTGCAAAAAAACCGACCGAACCGAAAACCGAACCGAACCGGCCCGAACCGAACCGAAACCGGCGGTTTTTTTTAGCCCGGTTCGGTTTGCGGTTTAAGGATTTAAAAAACCGACAATATCGGTTCGGTTGTCGGTTTAGACAAAGAAAAAACCGATTCGAACCGAACCGAACCGACATCAATATTATATATTAAAAAACCCTTAAATATCTTTTCTTTTTATATCCAAACACCATTAACCAACCTCCAAAACCGACCAAAATCGAAAACCGACCTACAAAAAACCGACCAAAACTGAAAATCGGTTAAAACCGAACCGAAACCGAACCGAACCGAAACCGATGTGAACCGAAACCGGCGGTTTTTTTCATCGTCGGTTCGGTTTCGGTCTGATTTTTTCCAAAACCGAACCGATCGGTTCGGTCTGAATTGCGGTCCAAAACCGAACCGAACCGACCCGTGCACACCCCTAGGATGGAGAGAAATACTAGGTGCTTTAAGCATGTCTTCAATTCCCTAGACACCATTGTGAAGGGTATTGAAAATATGGTTAGATCCAAAGCTCTTACAGGGAAAAAGGATAGAAGGAACTATACTAACTGGATGGCTTGTATGTACTGGAACATTCCTAAAGATAGGCTTCTTAGTTAGTTTATGTTAGGCTTTTAGCCTTGGTTTGTTGTTTGCCTTTGGGGTATGCCCCAGAGTTTTTGGTCTATTGAGGATATCCCTCTGTGTATTCTTTTTTTTCCTTTTATACAATTAGTTTTCCCCAAAAAGTATTCATTCTGAGTTGATTTTATCATATTAAATCAAGATAACTTTAATCCAAAAATATATCTTAAACTCTCAACTCCCGATCTTCCCTAAACTCCATGTGTGGGACGTATCATAAATAAAATCCAAACAAGGACCCCCTATACACTTTTGTCTAGGTCAGACAATTATCAAGACTTTACAATAATCATGTCTTATCTACTCAATACTTAAAACCATACTTAGTTTATAACTCCCATGTACATATCTTTAGCTTTAGGATTACTTGATCGGACGCACTTAACCCACATGGTACTCAACTTGACAAATTTTTTACATTCCCAAGTATTCTAATTTTATTATCTTCAAATTATCATTCACTAAACCCACATTTCTGTTAATGTAACCCGATGATTATTAATAGAGAACCCGACTTTAAAATCGTAAATCAATTCCTTATGTTAATACAGTTATCCTCAATGCACCATTCACTTATTCGAACCTTATATGTAAATATTCATTATGTTATTACTCCAAATGTGCCAATCTATATCCCAAGCATCATAACTCCTAAGGATACTTATTGTAAATCGATATCCTTACAAAATCTATGATCAACAATATAAACCATACTTACACTCATCATTACCATCAACATCATATATACATAAATATTTATTCACAATACTTTCATCGAAATTTAATCACTTCACTAATATCCATAAATGACAAGTTCATATATCGTTTATGTTATTAATCCATAATTTTCGGACATAGTGTATCTCGTACTCAACCTAACAATTCAATGCTGTTAAGCTCCATACAATAAAACATTCCAATAAAACTATTGATATTGTACTATGCCATATTCCCAAATATATTAACGTCTTATTTCTAACCGAACAACATAGAATTAGGTTTAGATTTATCAATATAGTTCTCCAAAATATACCAACTAATTATCATATAACTTCCAATGTTAACATCATAGGTTTATGACCAACAACTTCCATATAATAATTTTTAGTTTGAAAGAATATATCCCTTCATCATATTTATGATTTCCGATTATATGCATGTTTATCAAATTTCCAAAGTTCCCAGTAAAATTGCCTAATATGTTATTCTACCCGTATTCCAATGGGATTCGTGTAAATTTCCCAACAATTAAAGTATGCTAAGAAAAACTCAATAATTCATAACACTAAACACATTTCAATGATACACAAAAGTGTACAACCTTCTACGACACCCCGCCTAATAAAATACTGGGTGATCATTCCTATATCAAATTAAACAGGAATCTCAAATGGTTTCATTCTCAGCATCACTATCGAAAACCATTTAATTACTAATAACCTATTAGTCCCGGCGTCAAATTTTAAACTTTTTAACTAAAACACATTAGTGAATCCATCCATGCTAAGATATATACAACTGAAATGAATAAAGAATAACCGATAACTCTCGGTAAAACATTTATACAACCATATCGAATAGGCGTAAAACAAAAATATCACAAATAAAATAAAAGACAACAGTTGGACAATATGACCGAATATCACAATTATATCTCATATTTAGATCGCAAGGATTGAAGCGTCTAAAAGATTTCCTGCCAACATCCACAGCTGCGGCAGCAACGTCTGACTCGGAGGAGATAGACATCTAGGTATCCCCGTGTCTGGACGCCTAAAAAGTATAACAAAGGAAGAAGATAAGAGATGGAAGGATTTTGTAACTGATAAGAGATACCCCAAACTTAGACTCACATACCACATCCCCTCTGTGGCAAATAAAAAGGATCACTGTCCCCTCCCCCCCCCCCCCCCCACACGTTGGTTAGCAATAAGAGGATATGCTAAATGGGGAAACAATATGGTTGGGTATTTTGGGGGTAGAAGCCTGCCATACACTTTGGTTAGCAATATAGCCATAGGCTATGGGATAAATTTGGACTCAATCAAATTGTGGGACACAACAATGGATTCTATTTCTTTATGTTTGATAATGAAAATATGAGGGATGAGGTCATTGACAATGGGCCTTGGCACTTTGTGGGGAACCCAATAATTATTCAAAAATGGACACCAAATTTCCCATTCTGCAAAGATTCAACCTCTAAGGTACCTGTATGGGTGAAATTCCATAATATACATGTTCAATTATGGAAAGAGGATGGGCTTATCTATGTAGCTAGCTAAGTGGGAATAACTATGTATGCTGATATAGTAACTGAAGGAATGAAGAGGATCAACTTTGCTAGGATATGTGTGGAGCTAAAAGTCATGGAAGAATTCCCCAATACCATTGATGTCACCATGGAAGATGGGTCCATTGCAATGGTCGGAGTGGAGTACCAGGGAAAACCTCCTTCTTGTGTCATTGTGGCATTTTTGGTCATGTCCCCCTCAACTGTCCTAAGGGTAAGAAAGCATGGGTGGCTAAAAATAATAAAGAAGAGGTATTTCCAATCATAAGCCAAGCTAAGACTCAGAAGGTCTTAGAAGAAGGGTGGACCCAAGTGTAATATAAATCCACCAAGACACCTATAGTTGTTGATTCAGACAAGAGTGGGATGTAATTAAAAGGAATGCCAAGTTTGAAGGTTAGCACAATAGAGAATGAAGTAAGGGATAATATCCCTATCACGGTTACTACCTCTAATCCTTTCGACATCTTAGATGATAAGAAGGAGTCCACTCTAGTTACTACCCCTACCCCATCTGGGTTGGACCTTAAAATAAAGGCAGTGGATGAATTTGATCAGGGTAGGATAGGAGGTGTCAATAATAGGGATGGGAATGAGTTGAGCAGAAGCAACAGGAAGGAAAAGAAGAGATCGAGCAACAAATCCAACAAGTTTAAATTAGCAAGATGGGAACATGGAATATAAGGGGACTTAATGGTCCCCACAAACAGATGGAGGTGGTTAAGATTATAAAGGATAACAGATTAGACCTTATTAATCTTGTGGAGACTAAGATAAGAAGGAACAACTTGGATACTATTAAAAGTATGTGCTTTGATCATTGGGAGTATGTCCATAATTTCCCTATGGATGGGGGAGTGGCTAGAGTGATTATGGGATGGAACCCTAATATATTAAAGATTGAGGTGATTGATACTCATAGGCAAGCTCTGTTATGCCTTGTAAATATCATTGGTATTAGTTACTCTTTTCATGCTACTTTCATATATGGGGACAACCTACCTGAGTAGAGGAGATGTTTATAGACCTTCTTTATTGAAAATAAAATGGTGGTGAATGAGAGGCCTTGGGTACTCATGGGAGATTTTAATGTGGTCAGGTGCCATTAGGAAAAAAGGGGGATTTTAGATATTGATAGTGTTGCTACTGAGGAGTTCAATAGGTGTCTAAATGAGCTGAATGCAGATAATATGGTCAATAGTGGACTGAGGTTCACTTGGAATAAGAACCAACTTAGGTTCAACAATGCTCAATCGAGTATTAATAGGGTTATACACAATGATACTTGGACTACTCTGTTTCGAAACTCTCAAGCTATCACCCTGCCTTGTCGTATTTCTGACCATAGTCCTATTATCACCCTTGTGGACAACACCATCAATTGGAGACCAGATCCCTTCAAATTCTTCAATTTCTGGATGAATCATGATGACTTTTTGCCTACTCTTATTTAACCTTGGGATGTTATGGATGATGGGAATCCAATGCAGAAGCTCTTCATGAAGCTTAATGGAGTTAAAGCCTCCTTGAAGCACTTTAATAGGAAGTTCTTTAATAAGATTTCTACTCAGATTACTGATTCCAAGACAAAATTAGATGCAATGCAAAGTGAGCTAGACACAGATGGAGCCAATGGGGAGCTGCAGGCTGCAGCAAATGAAATGAGAATCAAATATGCTGACTTAAGGAATGATGAGGAGTCCTTCCTAAGGCAGAAGACAAGAACTAAATGGCTGCAGTTGGGAGACTAAAACAATGCTTTCTTTCATAAGAAAGTAAATTAAAATATGGCCAGAAGGAAAATAGTAAGCATTGAGAATGAGATGGGACTGAGAGTTGAAGGATGTGATCAGGTGACAAGGGAAGCTGTGTTTTTTTTTTAGAATCTGTTAGGGTGCAATGTGAGGATGCAAATACTATCCCGGGGAAGGTGATTAAGAATAAACTCACCTCTAATCAAGCTGATTTATTGGAGAAAGAGGTCACTCATGATGAGATCAAAAAGGCTATGTTTGCTATAGGGTCTGACAAGGCCCCTGGACCTGATGGTTTCAACAACTACTTCTTTAAATAGAATTGGAAGCTTATCAGGAAAGAAGTGTGTGAGGCTATAAAATTCTTCTTTGACACTGGTATTTTCTTCAATTAATGGAATTGTACTGCCCTTGCTTTGAATCCCAAGGTTGCTACCCCTATTAGTATGAGGGAGTTTTGTCCTATCTCCTGCTGTAACACCTTGTACAAATGGATATCTAAAGTGATCGCTTGTAGACTAAAGAAGTTGATGCCTAGCCTCATTAGCAATAACCAAGTTGCATTTGTTGAAGGTAGGTCTATGGCTGATAATATATTGTTATTACAAGAGTTAATGATGAACTATCATAGGGACTCATACCCTCCTAGATGTGCAATCAAGATAGATATCCTTAAAGCCTATGATATTATTTGTTGAGACTTCTTGATTAAGTTGCTGACCCATGTTGGTTTCCCCACAAAAGTCATAGATTGGATTTCTAAGTGTGTGACCACTACCAGATTCTCTATTAGTCCGAATGGGGAGCTGAATGGTTTCTTTCATGGGAGAATAGGGCTAAGGCAGGGAGATCCTCTCTCTCCCTACCTTTTCCAGCTTGTGATGGAAGTTTTCACTGGGATAATCACAAAATCTACTGAATCAGACCTATTCAATTACCATCCTAGATTCAAGGAGATGTCTTTAACCCACCTTAGTTTTGCTGATGACTTGATTGTCTTTGCTGGTAGGGATAAGGAGCCTTGCAGCATTGTGAAGGAGGCCATATCTGATTTTAGCTCCTTCTCTAGGCTAATGGTTAATGTTGCCTTTTCACTGCTGGGATTGATTTGGAAGGGATTCAAGAGATTTCCACTATTCTTGGCATACACCATGGGACTCTATCTAGGGGTTCCTCTCATTACAACTAGATTGAAAAAGGAGGACTACTCTCACTTGGTGGAAAGGATTACAATGAGAATCAAATGTTGGACTAATAAGTTCTTGAGTTTTACATGTAGTCTTCTCCTTGTGAAGACTGTGATCTTCAGTATTCAAGTTTATTGGTCTTGCATTTTTATACTGCCCAAGAGTATCATAAAAACGATTGAGCAAATAATGAGGAATTACTTGTGGAAAGGGGATGAGACTAATAGCAAAGGAGCTAAAGTGGTATGGGTGGATCTTTGTGTTTCTCTAGAAGAAGGAGGCCTGAATATCAAGTGTTTAGAGACTTGGAACATAGCAGCTATGGCTAAACATTTGTGGAACTTATGAAGTAAGAAAGACATCTTATGGATCAAATGGTGTAATACCTATAAGATCAAAGGAAGGACCATTTGGGCTTTGAGTATCCCAAATGATACTTCATGGAGTTGGAGTAAAATACTCAAGATCAGAGAGAAGTTTAGAAGACAAATCAAGACCATCATTGGGAATGGAGCTCAAGAATTTATGTGGTTTGATTATTGGCACCCTAATGGCCCTATGCATCCCCTATATGGGGAAAACATTATATATGACTCAGCAAGTAGTAGGGGTGGGCACGGTCCGGTCCGGTCTGGTCCGGTTTTTGGTCATTTTAGGTGTCGGACCGAATTATTCGGTCCTATATTTGAGACGATCGTATTTGGACAGATTTAATTGGTTAACCTATTTATTCGTTCTAGGCTATTTTCGGTTCGGTTAATAATCGGTCCACATTTACATTTATTTACTTTTTTTTCAATAAAAACTTGTTAATTTTTTTATGTTTGTACTATTTAAAGGCTGTTTTGCACCTTTTAGGTACTGTTTTGCCACTGGAATAATATTGTTTTGCACCATTTAAGGTGTTGTTTTGCACCATCTAAGGGTGCTATTTTGCCACTTCAAATGTGATGTTTTGCACCATCTAAGGTGATGTTTTGCACCATTTAAGGTGCTATTTTTTCCCTTCAAATGTGTTGTCCTGTTTTGCCCAATTTTAGTAGAATAAAACATGTTGTTTTGCACCTTTAAATGTGTTGTTTTGCACCTCTAACACATACAATGATATGCAAACATTAAAATAGCTTCAAAAGTAATACATATCCACGATAAGAAAATATTACATGTCCAAGCAAGCACCATAAGAAAATATTACATGTCCAACTAAGTCCAAGCAAGCAACATAAGAAAATATTACATGTCCAACTAAGTCCAAGCAAGCAACATAAGAAAATATTACATATCCACCATAACCAAAAGTAAAGTAAAACAAAGTCCTCAAGTCTCCTCCAAAAGGTGCATCAATCAACCACAATAGTTGAAATTGAGGTCTTGAATCTTTCTCCCAATATTTCTAGAAAAAATACAAAACAAGGATTATGTCAAATAAAAATTAAATAACAAAAGTTTAACATTTAAATTATGAAAAATATATATTAAATTTAACTATTACCCGCATCAAGTTTCTCTATTTCTTGAATTTCATCCATGGCATCTCGAATGTTGATAGGTTTTGTTGAAGATTTGAGCCAATTTTGTGCACAAATAAGTGCCTCCACCGTTGTAGGAGCTAGAGAGCTACGAAAAGGATCAAGCACACGACCACCCGTACTAAAAGCGGATTCAGAGGCAACGGTAGACACGGGAATAACTAATACATGTCGTGCCATACGAGATAGCACTTGATACTTGCCTTGATTATTTTTCCACCAACCAAGAACATTAAAGTTATCATTTCAACTTCACAAGTTTCCAATAAATACTTTTCCACCTCTGATTTTGCACCTAAATTATCCTTCGACTCTAAATGCCTTTTAAATTGAGATGTTAAAAATGCACGACCATCCTCATCCTCATCAACCCCAACCACATTAATTGGTGGATTCATATTGTGTGAAGATGCATTAGATGATTTATGACCATCATACCACTCAAACAAACGAATTAATGCATCTTTAACTCTTCTTGACAACTTCATTGATTTAACACAACCATAGAAATCACTAAACCAAAATTCAACATACTTTAACTCGTAACGTGGGTCAAGGACAATGGCAATAAACAACAAGAAGTTAATTTTCTTTACATTCCAATACTTATCAAATTTGGCAATCATTTTCCCGGCCATTGAAGATAAAAAATCATCACCATAATTTTTCAAATGCACCAACTTACTTTCAATAATCACAAGTTCATGACAAAAATCATTAGATGTAACATATAATAACCACGAGAATTTTAGGGTAGCATTATAAAAGATTCGAAGAAACTTCACAAAACTCTTAGCTTTTTCCCAATCCTCAAATTTTGGAGGTCCTAAATTTCTTCCAAACACCGACCCTCTTCCTCTCTCATCACCATCACCATCATTTTCCTCCTCTACACCAAAGTAGTACAAATAATCATTGTCATCTTGCTCCATCCTTTTAAATGCTTTCTCAAATTTAATGGCCGCCTCCAACATCATAAATGTGGTGTTCCATCTCGTTGGAACATCAAGATATAACGACCATTTGATTCTATCTTTTGCTTCTCACAACAATTTTTAAACTTTACCAACCTAGAAGGTGGCGATTTCACATATTTTACCACCCAACACACTTTTGCAATTGATTCATTCAAGTCCCTTAATCCATCTCGAACAATAAGACTGAGAATGTGTGCGCAACATCTCATGTGTAAATACTCATGTTCCAAAATGGTACCATTCCAATGTTTTATCATTCTTTTTAAATAACTAATGGTACCATTATTAGAACTAGCATTATAACATGTGAGAGTGAAAATACTATCTATCCCCCAATCACACAAACAATCCTTAACAATTTGTCCTAATTCCTCACCCTTATGAGTTTTGACTTGACAAAAGTTCAAAATCTTTTTGTGTAGGTTCCATTCTTTATCAATATAATGTGCGGTGAGACACATGTAATTTACATTTTGAATGGAAGTCCATGTATTAGTGGTAATGCAAATCTTTTAACCTTTCAAATATTTTTTCAACTTTTTCTTTAAATCCACATATATGTTTAGGCAATCTCATGCAATTGTTCAACGACTAGGAATATGCAATTTTGGTTGTGCGAGAGCCATAAACCTCCTAAACCCCTCATTCTCAAATAATTTATATGGTAGCTCATCAATTATAAGCATTTCGGCTAGCCCTTGCTGACAAGCTTCCGCACTAAAAGATATAGCCCATAAATTTGAACTTGGGTCATTTCCATTTGGTTCTTTTTTTGGCATAAATGACAATTTTTTTTGCCCATTTTCCTCTAACAATCTCTTATTAGCGGGGAGCTCTCTGCAAGAAGGAGTGTGTTGTTTCATATTTTTAGTCCCATTCTTTTTAGAGTCACATGCATAAGAAAAGCCACAATCATTACAAATAGCTCTAGTCTTTTTGACATCACTATTTCTATGGAAGTGATCCCATACCGTAGATGCAATTTTCCATTTGTGTTGCACGAGATGAGTTCTTGGTGAACCATGTAAAGTAGCATTAGCCGGATCTTCCCTCATTCCATCCATCACGTGAAAAAGAAATAACAAACTATAAAATCCCCAATTCGTAAACTCCATCCATCAATATATTTTTAGTTGACCATTATAAGAAATTAATGATGGCCAAAAAACTAAGAACCAAAAAAATGCAGTTGACCATTATAATAACAAACTGTATGTATGTATGGGTAAAATCCACAAACAGAAAAAAAAATAACAAACTCTATATTTGTAACCCCCAAAAGTCTTCAGACATTAAAAAAAATATGCCATTTGAACCAAACTGTATGATGTAGTAGAATAAAAATAATAATGTAGTAGAACATAAAATCACAAGAAAAAATAACAACAGTTGTATAATGATGTAGGAGAGCAGAAAATCAGAAGACAAAATACAACAGTTGTATAATAATGTTGTATGATATAAAGTAATACCGTTGGATCGTTGGTCGCTCGTGACGGAATAGTTGCGGTGGTGTTGGGGGTTGTCGGATCTTGTGTTGGGCTGCCGGATCTGGTGTTTATGGCACCGGATCTTGTGTTCATGGTGTCGGTGATAGATATTTCAAAAAATGACAGCTGACGTGTACCGAGGATCTTTCAAACAATGGAGATCTTGTGTTTTTTTAGAGAGAAACGCTAGGAGAGCCGTTAACGCCGTAAGTTAAAGATGTTCACTATTTTAATAAGCTAATAAAGCTACATAATATATGAGGAGATATTTGCGTAGTGAGCTGCCCTGCCGGCCCGTCAAATAATGAAATGAACATAAGTTTTTTTTAGGAGAGCTGCCATGTAATACCCCGTACTTTTGACTATATTTATTTATGGGATTAATTAATTAAATGCGTATTAATTGGAAATTAATCCGGGTTATAAATACTAATGAGATGCGAATTGGTATTTGATTATGTGCATATATGATTATATATGTATTTGGTACTATAAAATTTGTCGTGAGATTTATATACGGCATTTTAGAAATTTTGTTGAGACGCGTGGGACCGCCGCGTCATGGTATAATATATTGATGATAAAAGTGAATTTAAAATCTATAATCCGTATGGTCGTTTTGAGTGCGCCAACGCGTCCGGAAGGGTCGAGATAGTCAGAAAACACTAGCCGGGGGTATAGTTTGGGTCCCGGGGTATTTTTAGGCCATTCCGGCACCATAAAGGATATTTTAGTAATTTGGTATTTAGGGTAATTAAAAGTGACGAAAATTGAGAGTTGTAATCTGATAAGGAATTGACCCAACCAACCCTTTATTAACCCCATAAGCTACGTAGGTTATCATTTAGTCTTCCAACTCTCCCAAAAGAAAACCCTAGCCACCATAGCCATCTTTGGAAGAAGAAAGCTTAGAGAGGAAGGGAAAGAGGAGGAATTCTGCAGAAAATCTGCAGAAAGATATTACAAACCCAACACCAGATTCAGAAACAATCAAGGCAAGTGATTTATTCCATTTAAATTTCAGAGAATGCTTCTTCCATGTTAGATTATTCATAAATTCTGTATGTTCTTGGAAGATAATGAAAAACCCATAAGATTGGAGTTATTAGTTTAATTTTGGGTTATAGGTTGCATGTAGAATGTTACTGGAAGATTATATTAAGAGAATTATCAACTTTTGTTATACCAAAAACGGATTTAAGATGAAGTTTATGAATGTTCTTGAGATAAAATCTGGAAACTAGGTTTTTGATGAAGTTTGACCCATATGTAGCCTTTAGATGTTGAATTAGTGGTTTGAGAACGTTAGTAACATTGTAGGATTGTTATATGACATTACTATAACGTTATATTTGAGAATCACACGTTAGAAATAAGTTTTGGGACGTTTTCAAATCTGCAGAACGAAGCAGTCCGTAGCCATACCTGTTCGATCGATCGATCGACATTCATCAGTCGATCGATCGACTAGATCGATCGATCGATATTCATAGGTCGATCGATCAACCTTCCCAGAATGAGTAAAATTTTCCTTAATATGATTTTAATGGTGGAAACCCTCGGAGAAAATGTTTGGAGACTTTGTGAATACCCTTAGCTTTAAGGAAGACCAGTAGGCATGATTATGAAGTGGGACTTTAATCAGAATGTAATTTGAGGAATTATTCTAAATAAATGAAATTCGTTATGTGAGTTAATATTTGGGTTAATAATACAAATTAGAATAAGTTG
This sequence comes from Sambucus nigra, assembly GCA_949130495.1. Lineage (NCBI taxonomy): Eukaryota > Viridiplantae > Streptophyta > Magnoliopsida > Dipsacales > Adoxaceae > Sambucus > Sambucus nigra. The sequence continues at coordinate 50,083,763 of OX422213.1, forward strand.
ATGAAATAAGGTTTGGGGCAGAAGTAAAGACCTTAGGCATAAAGATATCATATGTGAGAATTATGGGAACTTAGTAGTCTATTCGAGATAGGTTTTAAGTTTAAGGAATTACGACGTGAGACGTGTCGACTATTTAAATTATATATTATCGGATTACTTGAGATATATAAGTTTGGGATAATGGTATAATGATGTAGAAAATACCTTATTAAAATGGTGATATCTAAGATGTGTGAATGCTTAGTATATAGTTTATGTGTATGACATACCTACCATACTTGCTATCACGGGAGGTTACGTTCGCTTAGGACCCTCTAATCCTTGTGTGCCTACGGGGGGGATATAGACTGGTACCTTGATGAATATAGGTCATTGAAAGACTTATTGTGATATTAATAAGTCCGCGGATCGTGGGAGCGTAGGTATGTGCGTGACCCATGTGAAGGTGACTATGTTCGCCTCCATTATTTGTGATGTTGTTATTTGAGAACTATTCCTGAGAGATTCGGAATATGTGATCCTTATGTACGTGATGTACCGGGATGGATAGCAGAGTATGTGTGCACCGAAGCTTAGTTCTCGGGGTGCTTATATTGTATATTTATGATGTGAATAATATACATTTAATTTAATGAGAACTTTCATGTTAATGTAGTGAACATATATATATCACGGTATTATTTTGAGAAACAAAATGGGTTAGCTAGTAGTATAATATATTGCATATTGAGCATCTGAGTATGTTAAACCCCTATTTAATTACGAGCGTTATAATAGAACCAAGTAATAATGGCAGGTCCTATGATAAGTCTTGCTAGATTCGATGTCACTTAGCTAGTGGTTTGTGTCGTTATAGATGGGTACTTACGTTAGGAGTGCACGGTTAGTCGAGAGGTGAGAATTTAATGTGAGTGCACGTCCTAACATGTACTTTGCATTTAATGTTTTAAATGTTTTTAAAGCACTTGCAGGTTTTTAAAATGATTTCCACTTTCGGGCTCTGACCCATTTGCTTTCAAATATATTTTCTTGTAAAACCATTTTAGGTGCCCAGCCACAAGGACACCAAGCATATGATTCTCATTCAGGTGACGAGCTGTAGCTGTTTGTGGAAGCTACAGGGACTTGCTTTTAGACGCCTCTCTCATTTGGATTCCAGTCTCAGCATCTATCAGTTGTAGGGCATGTTGCCCAATTCTATTAGACATTTTTACATTTCAGTTTTTAGACTCTAGCATGTATTGCTCAGTATTCAGTTTTAGTTATTTATTTCAGTTTACTTATCGGTTGTGGGATTTGTATTGAGGAGTTTTTCCTCTAGAGTTTATTTACATTTTGTGATGGTTATTCGTTTTACTTCAGTATGGTGAATGGTGTTATTTAGTTATTCATTACTCTTGTTGCATGTTAATCAGATTTAATAAAATTTGGCACTTACTTTTTAAATACTAGGTGGTTAGTAATAATAAAACGTTTTCGACAGTGATGTTATTAACTGAGCCAACTTGGCATTTTGAATTAATTTTATAAAGGAGTAGCTACCCGGTGTTTAATTAGTCGGGGTGTAACAGGTGGTATCAGAGCATCAGGTTCTAGTGTCCTTTAGGATCTGTACGGTTGTTATGTTTCCGCTACGTTTTCTTTGATGTAGAGCCCTATATTTTAGGATTGTTGTACTCTTTATGTGTACGCTTCGTTCTTCAGCTATTTTAAGTTTATAAACCGTGAACTTATAAACTTTGTTCTCATTTCAGAATGCCTCCACGACGTGCACGACGAGTTCCCAGGAATGCAGTGCCCGAACCCCAGCCCGCTCCAGTTCAGGGCATGTTGAGCGCCGCTGAGGTTGCAGCTATAGTAGCTCAAGCGGTGAATGCCGCGATTGCCGTTATTCAGCAGGCACCGCCTCAGGCGCCGGTTGCCGCGCCAGCACAGGTTAATGCATTCACGTCTGCTTGGGAGCGTGTACGTGACGCTTTTCAGAAAGCGCATCCGCCAGAGTTTGCATGAAGCTCAGATGTGGTAGTCTCGAGCCAATGGAGGAAGGATATGCAGAGGCACTTGAGGATGCATGAGTGCTCTGATGTTCAGAAGCAGGTGCTAGATACTTTCAAGCTAGTTGGGTCTGCGCTGCAGTGGTGGGAGTCCATTACCACCGCGGAGGAGAGGGATACCCTCACCATTCAGGAGTTCTGGGTGCGGTTCGACCGCAAATACTTTCCGTCCGCAGTTCATACAGAGATGAGGAGGAAGCTGATGAGTTTGAAGCAAGAGGGCAAGACAGTGGCCGAGTATGAGGCTGAGTTCACTAACCTGTTGAATATCGTTCCAGACGAGATTCCAACAGAGAAGAAGAAGATATAGAAGTTCACTGATGGGTTGAATTGGAGGATTCGTCAGCATCTACTAGGGAACCTATCGTTGGCCACGTATTCTGATGTGGTTAACGCTGCACTATTGCACTGCCAGGACCACCGTTTTCATATGGCCGAGGGCAAGCGGTCAGGGGAGTCTAGCCATCAGGGCAGGACTGGAGGACATGGTGCCAGCGGGGCACAGACCGGTCAGGGGCAGAGGCAGAGGCAGAATGAGCAGGGCTCCCAGCAGGGGGATAACAAGAGGTTCCGGTCAGCGAACTACAGGCAGGGATAGGGAGGTTTCCGTCAGGGCCATCAGGGTCCAAACGGCCAGTAGGGCCAACAGGGGCAGAATGGGCAGCAATTTCACCAGGGCCAGCAGGGCCAAGGGAGGAACGGTAACCGCCATCAGGGCCGGGGACAGCAGGGTCAGAGAGGAGGGAACTTTCCGGGGAAGTGCTTTATTTGTGGCAAGACTGACCATAAGAAGCAGGATTGTCCTGATAGGGGCAGGGCCCCACAGCAGCAGCAGGGTGCTCGCCAGGAGCCACAGAGACTAATGTTTCCCGCCGCTCTTCCTGCACCGCCACAGATGGCAGCATTGCCACCCATTCCAGCAGTCCCAGCTCAGCAGGGGCAGCTACAGTATGGACGTGTTTACAACGTTCACCAGGCTGCAGTTCCACAGGCACCGCCCGCGATCGAGGGTACGTTTCCTATCCATGGCACTATGGGTCGGGTGTTATTTGATACGGGTGCTACACACTGTTTTATTGCTACACACTTCGCGAAAGCTTTAGGATTGTTAGCTACGGCAGAGAGCACAGTGACGTGTGTCGACTCACCATTAGGGAGTGGGTCACTTATTTTCTTTATATGCCGGGGAGTGGGGGTAGAGGTTGGTGGTTTGGTATTACCTGCGGACATGTTAGTGTTAGACATGCATGTTCACGATGTGATCATCGGTATGGATTGGCTCGTAGCATATAGGGCCATGATTGATTGCTTCAGCGGGAGCATTGGTTTTGCCATTCCGGGGCAGGAGATGTTTATAGTGGCGATGCCTCGCCCAGAGGGAGGATCGACCACTCATCTGTATTACATAGAGGAGGATACCTCTAAGGAGGTTGTTATTCCTTTGGATTCGATCCCGGTTGTCAGGGAGTATTCAGATGTGTTTCAGGAGATACCAGGCTTACCACCCAGTCGAGAGATAGATTTCGTTATTGATTTGCTACCGGGTACGAGACCTATAGCACGTGCACCATACCGTATGGCTCCAGCTGAGATGCGAGAGCTACGGGATCAGATAGAGCAGCTGTTAGGGCAGGGCTTTATTCGTAGGAGTACCTCACCTTGGGGCGCTCCAGTTTTGTTTGTGAAGAAGAGGGACGGTTCACTGAGGTTGTGTGTGGACTACCGAGAGTTGAATAAGGTCACGATACGGAATAAGTATCCGTTGCCTCGAATCGATGACTTATTCGACCAGTTGAGAGGAGCTTCTTTCTTCTCGAAGATTGACTTGAGGTCGGGATACCATCAGTTGCGTATCAGGGAGGAGGATGTCTCGAAGACTGCGTTCTTGTCGAGATATGGTTCTTACGAGTTTCGGGTTATGCCTTTCGGCTTGACCAACGCTCCAGCAGTGTTTATGGACTTGATGAACAGGGTGTTCAGAGATTTCCTCGATCAGTTTGTCATTGTCTTCATTGATGACATTCTGGTCTACTCTCATACAGAGGAGGAGCACGCCGAGCATTTGAGGCAGGTTTTGCAGACACTTCGTCAGAATGAGCTGTATGCAAAATATGAGAAGTGCGGGTTTTGGCTGAAGGAGGTCCAGTTCTTGGGTCACATTATTTCCGACCAGGGAATATCTGTCGATCCGGGGAAGGTGTCAGCGGTGAGGGAGTGGGGACAGCCCACGACACCAACGGAGATTCGTAGTTTCTTGGGCTTAGCAGGATACTACAAGAGATTTATTCGGGGTTTCTCGGAGATAGCGGGTCCTTTGACACATCTTACTCGTAGAGGTGTGCCATATATCTGGAGTGATGCCTGTCAGTTGGCATTCGATGAATTGAAGGACAAATTGACCTCAGCACCTGTGTTAGCATTGCTGAGATCGGGAGTTGAGTATTTGGTTTACACCGATGCGTCTTTGCAAGGGCTTGGAGGTGTTTTGCAGCAGGAGAGACAGGCCATAGCTTATGCTTCCCGTAAGCTTAAGCCTCATGAGAAGAATTACCCCACACATGATTTGGAGTTAGCGGCAGTGGTATTTGCCTTACGGATTTGGAGGCACTATCTTTTGGGGGAGAAGTTTCAGCTGTTCACGGACCACAAGTCCCTACAGTATCTGTTCACGCAGAAAGAGTTGAACATGCGGCAGCGTAGGTGGCTTGAATTTGTGAAGGACTACCAGTTCGACATCCAGTACCACCCGGGTAAGGCTAACGTGGTAGCAGACGCGTTGAGCCGCAGGCCAGCAGATGAGGTGGCAGAGGTGTGGAAGGCTAAGTGGAAGGAATTGGGACACCAGGATGCAGTGGCCCGATCTTTCATGTCTGTGATGACCGTTACACCGCAGATTGTCACGAAGGTAGTACGGGCACAGGCCGATGACTCGTTCTGTCAGGAGCAGATAGTTCGATTGCTAGCAGAGGGAGCCGAGTCCTATACCGTTAGCTCAGACGGGGGATTGCGCTTCAATGGGAGGTTGGTAGTTCCGGAAGGGGAAGAATTGCGGCACGATGTTATGGCTGAGTCGCACGGCTCACGGTTCGCGGTACATCCCGGAGGGGACAAAATGTACCAAGACATGAGGCGGCAATATTGGTGGAGCGGTATGAAGAGAGATATCGCTGAGTTTGTCTCGAAATGCGCCACTTGTCAGCTTGTAAAAGTGGACCATCAGAGACCAGCAGGATTGCTACAGCCGTTGGAGGTTCCGGTGTGGATGTGGGAGAGCATATCCATGGATTTTGTCACGGAGTTGCCTACGTCGCAGAGGGGTCACGACTCCGTTTGGGTAATTGTGGACAGGTTGTCCAAGGTCGCTCACTTCTTACCCGTAAGGACTGACTACACTACGGGACAGTATGCCCAGCTTTTCATTTCAGAGATCGTGAGACTTCACGGTGTGCCCCTGAATATCGTGTCTGACAGAGACAAGATATTTGTTTCGAGATTTTGGGAGAGTTTCCAGGAGGCCATGGGCACGGAATTGCGGTTGAGTACGGCTTATCATCCGCAGACCGATGGGCAGACAGAGCGCACCAACCAGATGTTGGAGGACATGCTACGCATGTGCATTATTGACTTCGGGGGTGGATGGGAGCAGTACCTTCCACTGGTGGAGTTTGCTTACAACAACTCCTATCAGTTCACGATTGGCATGGCTCCGTTTGAGGCATTGTACGGTAGACCCTGTCGTTCCCCAGCATGTTGGTTGGAGGTGGGGGACAACAAATTACTTGGGCCAGAAGTGATCCAGGATACTTCGGCAAGGATTGAGTTGATTCGGAGTCGCATTCGGGTAGCTCAAGACAGGTAGAAGAGTTATGCTGATGCGAAGAGATTTTTCAGGGAGTTCCAAGTGGGGGACCAGGTTTTGCTCAGGGTATCTCCGATGAAGGGGATTATGCGATTCGGGAAGAAGGGGAAGTTGGCACCGAGGTATGTGGGGCCGTTTCCTATTATTGAGCGGATAGGACCGGTTGCATATAGACTTGGACTACCGGAGCACTTGCATCGGATTCACGACGTGTTCCATATTTCCTCGCTGAGGAAATACCTTAGGGACAATTTGACTCATTCTCACATTGCTGTGGAGGACATCGATCTCCAGCCGGATAGCTCTTACGAGGAGGAGCCAATTGCTATTTTGGACCGAAGCGAGAGGAAACTGCGGTCAAAGATAGTCCCGTTAGTGCGTGTTCAGTGGCGACATCACAATGTCGAGGAGTCCACATGGGAGCGCGAGGATGAGATGCGCGAACGTTATCCAGAGCTGTTTTTAGCAGGTACTTTCTAGTTTCGAATTTCGGGACGAAATTCAGTTATTATGAGAGCTGCCATGTAATACCCCGTACTTTTGACTATATTTATTTATGGGATTAATTAATTAAATGCGTATTAATTGGAAATTAATCCGGGTTATAAATACTAATGAGATGCGAATTGGTATTTGATTATGTGCATATATGATTATATATGTATTTGGTACTATAAAATTTGTCGTGAGATTTATATACGGCATTTTAGAAATTTTGTTGAGACGCGTGGGACCGCCGCGTCACGGTATAATATATTGATGATAAAAGTGAATTTAAAATCTATAATCCGTATGGTCGTTTTGAGTGCGCCAACGCGTCCGGAAGGGTCGAGATAGTCAGAAAACACTAGCCGGGGGTATAGTTTGGGTCCCGGGGTATTTTTAGGCCATTCCGGCACCATAAAGGATATTTTAGTAATTTGGTATTTTGGGTAATTAAAAGTGACGAAAATTGAGAGTTGTAATCTGATAAGGAATTGACCCAACCAACCGTTTATTAACCCCATAAGCTACGTAGGTTATCATTTAGTCTTCCAACTCTCCCAAAAGAAAACCCTAGCCACCATAGCCATCTTTGGAAGAAGAAAGCTTAGAGAGGAAGGGAAAGAGGAGGAATTCTGCAGAAAATCTGCAGAAAGAGATTACAAACCCAACACCAGATTCAGAAACAATCAAGGCAAGTGATTTATTCCATTTAAATTTCAGAGAATGCTTCTTCCATGTTAGATTATTCATAAATTCTGTATGTTCTTGGAAGATAATGAAAAACCCATAAGATTGGAGTTATTAGTTTAATTTTGGGTTATAGGTTGCATGTAGAATGTTACTGGAAGATTATATTAAGAGAATTATCGACTTTTGTTATACCAAAAACGGATTTAAGATGAAGTTTATGAATGTTCTTGAGATAAAATCTGGAAACTAGGTTTTTGATGAAGTTTGACCCATATGTAGCCTTTAGATGTTGAATTAGTGGTTTGAGAACGTTAGTAACATTGTAGGATTGTTATATGACATTACTATAACGTTATATTTGAGAATCACATGTTAGAAATAAGTTTTGGGACGTTTTCAAATCTGCAGAACGAAGCAGTCCGTAGCCATACCTGTTCGATCGATCGATCGACATTCATCAGTCGATCGATCGACTAGATCGATCGATCGATATTCATAGGTCGATCGATCGACCTTCCCAGAATGAGTAAAATTTTTCTTAATATGATTTTAATGGTGGAAACCCTCGGAGAAAATGTTTGGAGACTTTGTGAATACCCTTAGCTTTAAGGAAGACCAGTAGGCATGATTATGAAGTGGGACTTTAATCAGAATGTAATTTGAGGAATTATTCTAAATAAATGAAATTCGTTATGTGAGTTAATATTTGGGTTAATAGTACAAATTAGAATAAGTTGATGAAATAAGGTTTGGGGCAGAAGTAAAGACCTTAGGCATAAAGATATCATATGTGAGAATTATGGGAACTTAGTAGTCTATTCGAGATAGGTTTTAAGTTTAAGGAATTACGACGTGAGACGTTTCGACTATTTAAATTATATATTATCGGATTACTTGAGATATATAAGTTTGGGATAATGGTATAATGATGTAGAAAATACCTTATTAAAATGGTGATATCTAAGATGTGTGAATGCTTAGTATATAGTTTATGTGTATGACATACCTACCATACTTGCTATCACGGGAGGTTACGTTCTCTTAGGACCCTCTAATCCTTGTGTGCCTACGGGGGGGATATAGACTGGTACCTTGATGAACATAGGTCATTGAAAGACTTATTGTGATATTAATAAGTCCGCGGATCGTGGGAGCGTAGGTATGTGCGTGACCCATGTGAAGGTGACTATGTTCGCCTCCATTATTTGTGATGTTGTTATTTGAGAACTATTCCTGAGAGATTCGGAATATGTGATCCTTATGTACGTGATGTACCGGGATGGATAGCAGAGTATGTGTGCACCGGAGCTTAGTTCTCGGGGTGCTTATATTGTATATTTATGATGTGAATAATATACATTTAATTTAATGAGAACTTTCATGTTAATGTAGTGAACATATATATATCACGGTATTATTTTGAGAAACAAAATGGGTTAGCTAGTAGTATAATATATTGCATATTGAGCATCTGAGTATGTTAAACCCCTATTTAATTACGAGCGTTATAATAGAACCAAGTAATAATGGCAGGTCCTATGATAAGTCTAGCTAGATTCGATGTCACTTAGCTAGTGGTTTGTGTCGTTATAGATGGGTACTTACGTTAGGAGTGCACGGTTAGTCGAGAGGTGAGAATTTAATGTGAGTGCACGTCCTAACATGTACTTTGCATTTAATGTTTTAAATGTTTTTAATGCACTTGCAGGTTTTTAAAATGATTTCCACTTTCGGGCTCTGACCCATTTGCTTTCAAATATATTTTCTTGTAAAACCATTTTAGGTGCCCAGCCACAAGGACACCAAGCATAGGATTCTCATTCAGGTGACGAGCTGTAGCTGTTTGTGGAAGCTACAGGGACTTGCTTTTAGACGCCTCTCTCATTTGGATTCCAGTCTCAGCATCTATCAGTTGTAGGGCATGTTGCCCAATTCTATTAGACATTTTTACATTTCAGTTTTCAGACTCTAGCATGTATTGCTCAGTATTCAGTTTTAGTTATTTATTTCAGTTTACTTATCGGTTGTGGGATTTGTATTGAGGAGTTTTTCCTCCAGAGTTTATTTACATTTTGTGATGGTTATTCGTTTTACTTCAGTATGGTGAATGGTGTTATTTAGTTATTCATTACTCTTGTTGCATGTTAATCAGATTTAATAAAATTTGGCACTTACTTTTTAAATACTAGGTGGTTAGTAATAATAAAACGTTTTCGACAGTGATGCTATTAACTGAGCCAACTTGGCATTTTGAATTAATTTTATAAAGGAGTAGCTACCCGGTGTTTAATTAGTCGAGGTGTCACATGCCACAAGGTAGAATAGGAATAAAATGAAATTAAGAGAGAGAAAAGTGAGTTGCGTGTGTTTTTGTGTTGGTGGTGGGTTCCTTCTAGGTTTAGTTATTTATGATATATGTATATAAAATTAACATATATAATATATTATATCATATTAAATTAAACGATCCGGTCCGGTCCAAAGACCGAATTTAAAATGATTTTTTTAGACCGAACCGAATATTTTGGGTCTCTTAATTTAGGCCTGAATTAAGACCGATTTATAAAAAAACCTATATAAATGGGTCCGGTCCGTTCCAATCGGGTCACTCGGGTCGGTCTTTTTTTTGTCCACCCCTAGCTAGTAGCCTAAAAGCTAAAGTTACAGTTTTATCCACCATATGGAGTGAAGATGGCCATCAACTATGACATGGGAGCTGAATGAAGTGAATAATGCTACTCTTCCTACAGTTCATGAGGAAAATGACACTGTTGTGTGGCTTCCTTCAAATATTGGGAAGTTCACCATATCTTCTACTTGGGAGCTATTGAAGACCCATAAGCCAAGTGTCACTTGGAGCAAATTTTTCTAGAGTAAGGTTTGCATCCCTAAATGTTCTTTCATTGCTTGGTTGGTGTTTAGTAAGTCCATCAACACTAAGGTTAAATTACTAGCTTGGGGAATTTCTGAGGATGACCTTTGTGGGATGTGTGGATCTAAGAGGGAAACATATTACCATCTATTCTCTCAATGCAGCCGTAGTAAAAGTATTTAGGAGGAGGTGATGCTTAGGAACCAATGGTACAGGGATGTTCAAGGTTTGAATAGAGAGTTGGCTATGGCAACTGTTAACCACTCAACTAAGACCTTATGTGACAAGATAAGATCCCTACCATTTACTGCTACTATCTACTGCATCTGGATGGAGAGAAATTCTAGGTGCTTTAAGCACGTCTTCAATTCCCTACACACCATTGTAAAGGGTATTGAAAACATGGTCAGAGCTAAGGCTCTCACATGGAAGAAGGATAGAAGGAACTATGCCAATTGGATGGCTTGTATGTATTGGAACATTCCTGAAGATAGGCTCCTACGTTAGTATATGTTGGTCTTTTAGCCTTGGTGTTTTGTTTTCCTTTGGGGTATGCCCCAAGGTGATTGATCTTTTGAGGTTTTCCTCAGTTGTATTCTTTTTCTGTTTATATAATTAAATTTCCCAAAAAAAAAGTAAGAAGAAAAGAAAAATAGATACGGGTTAGAGGCCGAGTTTTAAATTTTTTTTTTAGCAAGTGCTTAACATACTTTAATATTTAAAATATGATACTCTCCATATTTAAACTGTTTTTTCGCACTCAGATGAGATAACCCTCACCTCTCATCTAACAGTGCACACCTAACGCATGTATTTTAACCATCCTAGTTACGCTAGTTAGCCTAACTAGCATCTCACAATACTTCCAAGTCACCATACGCTATCTCGTACCTCGCGTATATAAAATATTCTAAGCGTTCGCCCAAGCTTATACATTATAATTTCTTGCTTCTCATATAACCATGTAATTTAAATAACATTCACTACTTATTATCCTGTCCATATTTTAGGGTTATTATCCTATGTAATAGTCTCATATTTATATACGTATATCACATATTTTATGCCAGATTTTATACTCCCAGATGATCCAGAATTTATCTCACATTTTATTTTTTATCTTAGTCCATGTATGTATATATGTTTTCACATCTCTTATATATATACAATATACTATACATATCAAGTATATCCATACTTATATATCACACACTATATAAGTATAACATCCATCCCATTCGAGCTATAACTCAAAGGATGCAGTCTCAAAAATGCTATCATCCTCCAGGGAATTTCTCACACATTCTCCCGGACAGCCAGGTCGGAATCTCATACCGAACCCTAAATCAAATAAAAATGAAGGGGAAGCGACCATAGTTCCTCACCTGAAAGTGAGACCGAATCATACCCAAGACGTCTCACCCAGAATAAATAATCACACTGTATAATATCTGGATGACTATGACCTGGGGCTATACTCACCCTGCTCCTCAAGCCAGGGCATTCACCCACATTGCGCAACTTCCCACGATAGAACTAGAGGGGTATGTTCCATATAAATATATCAATCACAGATAGATATATTTATAATCACATCATATATATACTGTCTCTATACCCGTATAAATGTATATGTATCATCAAATTTGGTTATTTCTGCCTATATCACTTGGCATTATCAATTCGTAATAAATTTATAAGTATACACACAAATTATTTTAATCTTATAAGTATTCACTCACTTATGATGCAATTTTCACATCTCTATTTTTGAATAGTAGCGTATTACGTCTAGCAGGTATTCTTATATCATCCTACTCGCACCTTAGGATTTACTCATACATATTCGGCATATATATATATATATATATATATATATATATATATATATATATATATATATATATAATCGACATATATATTCTACACGCATAAATATATATGTACGAACCAGTCGAATAATTACTCGATTGTCATTCATCCCAAACATTCCTAAATTAAAACCCCGGATCTTTCCCACTAACCCGAGACTTATATGTCACCCATGTACTCTTTTAGAGGTCCTCCTACTCTATTTAGGATCCCCTACCATCTATATCCAAAAAGGAAATTCTTCTCCAATACTTTTAGTCTAAGAAAACTTCTCCAGTTTTTCTGTAGAAATCAGACCGATCCGATTTCCAAGAAAAACTCACCATAATTTACCCCATTAACATGGATTTTAGCTTAGATTTCATGTAGAATTATTATCACATCAAAATCATGTGAAATCATCTCCCAAAAACCCATTTTTGTGCAAGAATTGCAAACCCAAAATCTTATAGTTTCACACCAACTATAATATGAACAATAAACATGATTAAATGATTAAAGTAAGTTAAACACTTGCCTGGTGGGATAAATTCGGCGATCTCGTGCTGGAATCCGCCTGTGCTTGGCCCGAGTCTCCTCTTTTTCTCCCTTTTCTTCTTTCTTTCTTTCCTTTCTCTTTCTCTCTTTCTCTCGTGGCTTCTAAGAGAGAAAATAAGATTATCCACTTATTAAACAAAAAATTGACTCCTATACACAAATGTGAGTCCCTACTGATCCAAAAAGTCATCGAAACCCAAACACTACCCCCGGGGTACTCTATTCGGACTATCTCGGCCCTTTCGAGACCAATCGTGTGCTCGAAATCTCCATCTGAGTCACTTATCAAAAATTCACATCTTAAACCCAACACATCTCCACACGTGTTTTTCGCATAAAATAACATCACCTGTCGCTTTTATTCACCTGCAACATGAAATATAATTAGTCCATCTCATTTACTTTAAATTCTCAAATTATTAAATTATACCCACTCATGTAATTTAATTATCCATAAAAGTACGGGGTATTACACCTTCTAACCATTATTTCTTTATTTTGGACCTAATGTACCTATTTATTTACTACAGGTCCTTTCATTTCATCGTTTGAGTAATACATGGTTCATGTCCTCACAATGCTACATCTCTACTTCCTTAACACGATTAAATAACCCCAAACATACTTTCTATTTCTGATATGATGACTACTTTAATTTAATAAAAGATTATGAACAATAATGTAATGTTATAATTTATAGCATGACTAAGGGAGTTCTCAATTCATTCTTATATCAAATATGGGGTCAAGAATACTCACTAAACTTTAACATTGTTGTAACACGAGGCCCCCAATTTTTAATTCTTACCACAAAAGTAATTTCCTTTTTTTAAAGATGCGGAAGCGAGATGGTTCAATTAAACACATATAAATACAAAATTTTAATTTCTTTTACAATTTTTTTTTGGGAAATTTAATTGTATAAAGAAAGGAAAAAAGAATACATCAGAGGAAAATCTCATAATCACAAAACCCCGGGGTATACCCCAAAGGAAAATAACCTCCAAGACACAAAAGACTAAGCCCTACTAACTTAGAAGCCTATCTTCAGGAATGTTCCAATACATACAATCCATCCAGTTAGCATAATTCCTTCTGTCTTTCTTCCATCTGAGAACTTTGGCTCTAGCCATGTTTTCAATACCCTTCACAATGGTGTCAAGGGAATTGAAGACATGCTTAAAGCACCAAGCATTTCTCTCCATCCAAATGCAGTAGATAGTAGTAGTAAAAGAAAGGGATATAATCTTATCCCATAAAGTCTTGGTTGAGTGGGTAACATTGGCTATAGACATCTCTCTATTCAAGCTTTGAACCTCCCTGTAACATTGGTTCCTAAGCATCACCTCTTCCCATATACTTTTACTAAGGATACATTGAGAGACAAGATGATTATATGTTTCCCTCTCAGATCCACACATCCCACACAGGTCATCATCAGAAATTCCCCAATCTAGCAACTTAACCTTGGTGTTAATGGCCTTCTTAAAAACTAGCCAAGCAGTGAAATAACACTTTGGGATGCAAAACTTACTCCAGACAAGCTTGCTCCATGTGACAGGAGGCTTGTGGGTACTCAGCAACTCCCAAGCTGAAGCAATGGTGAAATTCCCTTTATTGGAGGGAAGACAAACAATAGTGTCATTATCCCTAGTAATTGTAGGTAAATTTTCATTCTTGACCTCATTTAGTTCCCAAGTCACAGTTGAGGGCCATCTTCACTCCAATTGGTGGATAAACTCAAAAACATTAGCTTTGAGGTTACTAGCTGAGTCATACACAATGTTATTACCATATAGGGTATGCAGTAAACCATTCGGATGTCAAAAATCAAACCACATAAATGTTTGGGATCCATTCCCAATGTTGGTTTTGATTTTCCTTCTAAACTTATCTCTACTCTTTAGGATTTTGCTCCAACTCCATGAAGCATCATTTGGGATACTCAAGGCCTAAATGCACCTCCCTTTGATATTGTATGTATTACACCATTTGATCCATAAGATATCCTTCTTGCTGCACGAGTTCCGCAAATGTTTGGCCATAGCTGTAATATTCCATATCTCTAGACTCTTTATATTTATCCCTCCTTCCTCTAAGGAAACATAAAGATCCTCCCAAACTACTTTAGCACCTTTACTGTTATTCTCATCCCCTTTCCACAAGTAGTTTCTCATAATTTGCTCAATCTTATTAATGATGCTTTCAGGTAGCAGAAAGATACAAGATAATAAACTTGAATAAACAAAGTTCAAAGTGAAATTAAATTAATTAACAAATGATTTTTTCACCTTAACATAGTTACACAACTCAAGTCCTAGAAATTTGCCTAAAACGTATTTTCAATATAACTTAATTAGGCCAAACTAATTTTAACAAACTAAGTGATGACTTGAATTACATTAACAATTACCCAAATTCAATTTGCACCAAATTAAACAAGTAGTGATTTAAACCAATTTTATCTTTTTACCTAAGCATGCATTCTAGGTGAATTATGCGAAATATAAAATAAACAAATAAATCACTACGCCACGATGTACGAGGAAAAATCCACAACGGGTAAAAACCTCAAACGGCCCTAGCCACAAATTCACTCAGTATGGTTTTACAAGTACAAGACACGAAAGACTTACAACACTCGACTTGACTCCGTCCAAGCCCCGACGCTTCTTCTTGTACACACCTCTGCCTAGTGAATAACCACGAAGCTCCACCGCGGCCTCGAAATCCACGATAGGACTTTTTCGGTCATCGCTACCCGAACAAGGAGCCTTTCTCCAAGTGGGTAAGTCAACGCAAACGAACTTCTTCTTTGTGTGATTTAGAATCAAACCCAAACTTCTCTTCAACAAGGTAGAGAAAAATTCGTTGCCAAACACTCCAAGCAATGATAGAGTATTTAATGAATTTTTTTCTTGAAAAATAGACACTCAAAACATGAACTTTTTCTTGGAAAATTGAACTCTCAAAAATCTCTCTAGGATATGGAATAATATGAAAAAGTTGGTTCCCACACCTCTTAAGTCTGTTCAAAAGTTAGTGGGTAAAGGTGAGTGGAAACATGAGAAAAACTGCTCAAATCTGGCAAAGAAATTTCTCGCCTGAAATCTCATTCGAATGAGATTTTCGTTCAAACGAAGTCTCGTTCAAACGACCCTTCTAATGAAGTTCCAGTGGCCAATGGGAAAATCTCGTTGGCAAAATTGTTCGAACGAACTTCTTGTTCGAACGACAATTTCAAACGAGCTTCCAGAATGTTTAAATTTTGATTTTTAGCCCAGAAACTTTATTTTAAAGTTTTAAAGAAATTTTCTGAGAACGAACAACAGTTTATAAATAAAGGACACCCATATAGATATTGTTCCAAGCTCCTATATATATATTTAACATGCATTCATACCTTAGGAGCAATGGAACCAATGTTGTTGACATAGAAATGAGGCACACTAAACTTGGCATTTGATGAAACTTTAATCTTGGCCGCTAAGTCTTCAGCTTTAGTATGTCATTGGCTTGAAGGATGGTCAAGAACTCTATCCTATGACTCAAACTTTGTCTGGAATTGAGCCAAAACCACAAAGGAATCAATTTTAAATTTGTGTCCTTACAAAAACCTTAAAGGGCCGTCAAGCACACTAGACTCAAAAACATCCCACCCAAAATAAAGAGTACAATGTTTGACTCGGATACCACTTTAGAAGTATGGTGGAGTTTTAAGAAATGAGAAAGGCCATTTTATGTTTGCTTATGCTTATCCAGGTGATGTTGCTTAGTTTAAAAATGGGGATTAACCTGTGCTTGAGGTTTCAGTTCGATAATATCCAAATTGAGTCCGACTCTCTCATGGTGGTGAAAGTGATAGGTAATGTTTGGAAGCCTCCTTGTAAGTTCCTAAAGAATGTTAATGTAATTAAAGGTATTTTGTCCCAAATTCAATTTTCCATTTCACATTGTTATAGAGAGTCCAACATGGTGGCAGATAGTCTTGCTAATTGGGGTATTTCTTTAATCGGAGGTCAAATTTTCAAAAGTATTCAGGAGGTGCCGAGGATGGTCAGAGGAGCGTGCAAGCTAGATGTGATGGGATGCCATTATATTAGATTTTCTTCTCAACCTTGATATGTAGGAAATTTCTGATTGTTATTGTAAGTTGTCGCATTGCTTGTTAAGGCCACGTATGGAGAGGCTGTTTCTCCTTATTGAATAAAATTTAAATTTTTCCAAAAAAAAAATGCCGCTTTACAATACCTGCACACTTAAGCAACACATTAAATACATAAGGAATATTAAAATATTAAATGCACAATTTAAATACTCCCCCTAGATTAATTCTCCCTTTATCAACTATGATCAACCTAAGAAGATAGCGCTCTCCCCCTAAGTGAAATATCCTAAACTTAGATAAGATTACAATAGGATTAGATACCATTTCTCCCCTATCATTCTTCCCCTTTTTGTTCATGAATAGACAAAGGCTAAAGAATAAAAAATTAACTTGTGTCCCCCAATTAAATCATATACACCCCATAAACTAAACAAGGAATAAATAGAATGGGATAACAAGATAAACATGCAATAGTGCATAAAGTGATGAGAACATTAAAGCACGTGAGCAACTAAAATTTAACTAATCCACATAATGATATGAATATCAACTATGATGCGATAACAAAAGAAATCAATTGATTGTAGTAATCTAAGCATGTGATATCGAAACAAAATTCGCAACAAGGTAGATACCAAAAATGAATTGAAGCATAAATAGACTAGATAGCAAGGCAAAGACCAACCAAAAAATATCAAATATATGAATACATAATAGATACCAAATAGACACGAGTACACATATATAGATATAAACATCAAAATGACACACACAAAATATAATATGAGTCTTCCAGACTCTTATAGCATAAATGTGTCATATGGAAACGGAAGTGTTGGGGTGTGAACTAGTAACAATTAAATTTAGACCCAATCACTTAAAACATGTTCACGGAGTTCTCAATTGATTGAAAACTTCATCACATTTGAATATAACCTCATGTGACAATATAAATTGAACTCAATGAACAAACATACACAATGCATACAAGCCTAGAGTTTTGATGATTCTACAAACCAATAGAGTCATGACATTGAAAGTACAACTAGGATAAATGGAAATTGTGCAAACAGTTGATATACTATCCAATCTCCCTCAATAAGCATATATATTTTAGAATGAATATATCAATTAAAAATAGGCCTTGGCACATTATTTTTCTTTTTAATGCATTATTCTTTTAGGCCTTTGGACCACGTATTTCTTTTAGGTCCATTTCAAACGGTGGCTTACTATTCGTAAAGGATAATAATTCCTTTCCGAGTCCTTCCCCGTGCAGAATTATATATATCATTTTTATATCTCACACAATCTCACGTGCAATGGATTTTAACATGCCGTAGTTCTCCTAGATCATAAATATGTAGATGACAAGATTGGTAGGAGAACACTTAACAAAGCTCAAATATACATATGAAGTTATAGTTTCAAGAGAGCTCGTGCATATGTGAATTGAGGCATATAGAAATAGAATCCATTTAATCAACACAAAATCCAACTACTCCATGTAATCATGGTAAAGAACATAATAAGGATTGGCAATCAAAACTAAACGTTCTTGCCACGTGGGAGAGAAAAAATATGGGGTTAAAATACAAGTATATGCCACATAGAGTGTGTCAAACTAAAATACACACAAAAAAATCTTTTTGAGTATTTGAAAATTTTAACCAAAAATAAAAATATGTACTCAAAAGACAAACAAAAATCACTTGTATTTTTCATTAATCTTAAATTACTGAAAAGGGAAAACACAAATGATAAACAAAAATCTTTTTTTATTTTTCATTTAAAGCAAACTAAAATAAAAGAAGTATAATACAAAAGATAAACAAAAATCATAATTCTAGCATGTGATTAAGCATGGAGCATAGACTAGAAAATGACTAAAACGAGCATACATTTAGCAAGATAATATAGCATGTAGTACAAAAGCTAAAGTATGCAATTGAAACTAATACATTCAACCTTTAGATTTTATAAGGGAGGAAGCATGTGAAAGTAAATGAGAATTAAATACCCTATCTTGTAAAGATACCAAGTCGGATCTCCTAACCCAAACTAATGATGAATGATGATCTCGGGGTGTAGGAATCTTGGCTACCTCAGTTGCCTTACGTAAATATTTTCTAGGACCTCGTTTAAGATCAAAACAAAATTCCTAAGATGACCTTTTCGACCGCAATGTGAGCATATAAAGACTCGGCGAAAAGACTTACCTAAGGAATGATCTCTAAAGGCTTTCCTAGGCGATTCTCCTAAAACATTAGTTTTGGCTTTTGGGGATGATTCATTACAAGTATCAAAGCCTAAATCACAAGTGTCATTTTTTATTTGGACCGTGCCTAAGATTTTATCTAGTTTTTCGGACCTACACTCCAAATCAAATTTGACTTTACTAGAGTCTTTTAATCGATCTTCTAATTCTAAAATTCTAGACTCTAACAAAACATTTCTCTCTTCAAACTCGAGAAGCTCTTTTTTCATTGACTCCATTAAACCTCTAAGGCTATCTCTCTCGCCTTCTATATATTAAAGCTTCTCTCGAAGCGTCCTCTCACATGTCCTAAGGTCTTCAACCAACACACTATCATCAACGACCTTGACACGCTCTCTTAAACTCGCTTCTAACTTCAAATTAGGTCTTTTTAATTTAATAGATTTTTCATAAAGTTCTTGAAAAGCATTTTGAAGTTCACTCACATCAACCTCTTCTTCATTTTCACTCTCTCTTTCTTCTCCACTCTCACTACCATAAAAAATAAGGGAATCATAAACATTGACCTTGGAAGTGTCATGTGTTAAAATTTCATCAATTGAAGAGTGCTCACTATCACTCACATGACTAGTCATAAAAGCCACAAAGTTGGGCTCAGTGGAGGAATCGGGTCTCTCTTCCTTATCACTATCACTAAGGGTTGCATTATAAGAAATTGGTTGCTTACCCTCTCTCCTTAGTTTAGTGGGGCACTCTTTTGCCCTATGGCCATATCCTTCACAACCATAACACCTATTTGACTCGTCCCTATTTAAATTCATTAATAGTTTTAGGGATCTTCTCGGAATTGTCATACGTAGATTTTTCAAATTTCTTAAAATCATTTTTTAAATTATCTTTGTTAAATTTAAGAAATTTTCAAAATTTTCTAGCAAACATAGGCGTATTTTCCGAGTCACTATCACTTTCACTCTCTACTACTTGTTTTTCCTCCTTTCGGGTTTTTAAAGCAACGCCCTTCTCAATTTTCTTTTCAGTTTTAGAGGGAAATATGTCTAGTTCATTGGTTTGTAAATCACCTACGAGCTCTTCTAATTTCATAGAGGCTTAAGCGGGTAAAGAATTTAGCACGGTCACCTTAGGAATAAATCTATCGGGTAGGGACCTTAAAATTTTATTTACTACTCGGTTGTCGGGTATTTTCTCTCCCAAATTAAAAGATGAATTAACAATATCGGAAAGTCTAGCATAAAATTCATCAAAAGTTTCTTTTTCGTTCATTTTGATGGTTTCAAATTGAGTGGTGAGGTTTTGGAGTTTCGAAGCCTTAACGACACTAGTTCCTTCATGAGTGAGTTGTAAAATATCCCAAGCTTCTTTAGCGGTTTCACACGTCATAATGCGACGAAATTCATCCAGTGTAACAGCGCTAAACAAGGCATTTAAACCTCGGGAATTAAAATTAGATAGTTTAAATTTATTCTCACTCCATCTATCGGCAGGTTTGGGAACACGCTCATTATCTACTAAATGTGTAAGTGGGGACCACCCGTTAACAATAGACAACCACACCCTCTCGTTGATAGATTTTAATGCCGATTTGATCCGCGCTTTCCAATACGCGTAGTTAGAACCACCAAAAATAAGAAATTTTAAAAACGGGGAAAATTCCATTTTTAGCAAAAATATTTAAAGGATCTTAAACGCAATAATTTAGCGATCCCGCTCTGATACCACTTGTTGTAACACGAGGCTCCCAATTTTTAAATCTTACCACAAAAAGTAATTTCTCATTTTTTAAAGATGCGAAAGCGAGATGGTTCAATTAAACACACACAAATACCAAATTTTAATTTCTTTTACAAATTAAAATTAAACAAAGTTCAAAGTGAAATTAAATTAATTAACAAAAGAATTTTTCACCTTAACATAGTTACACAACTCAAGCCCTAGAAATTTGTCTAAAACATATTTTCAATATAACCAAATTAGGCCAAACCAATTTTAACAAAATAAGTGATGAATTGAATTACATTAACATTTACCCAAATTCAATTTGCACCAAATTAAACAAGTAGTGATTTAAACCAATTTTATCTTTTTACCTAAGCATGCGTTCTAAATGAATTATGCAAAACATAAAATAAACAAATAAATCACTACGCCACGATGTACGAGGAAAAATCCACAACGGGAAAAAACCTCGGACGACCCTAGCCACAAATTCACTCAGTATGGTTTTACAAGTACAAGACACGAAAGACTTACAACACTCGACTTGACTCCGTCCAAGCCCCGACGCTTCTTCTTGTACACACCTCTGCCTAGTGAATAACCACGGAGCTCCACCGCGGCCTCGAAATCCACCGATAGGACTTTTTCGATCACCGCCACCCGAACAAGGAGCCTTTCTCCAAGTGGGTAAGTCAACGCAAACGAACTTCTTCTTTGTGGGATTTAGAAGCAAACCCAAACTTCTCTTCAATGCGGTAGAGAAAAATCCGGTTCCAAACACTCCAAGTAATAATATATATATTATAACTTGGTATAAACAATATGGGTGAAAACAAGATTGTTTAATGAATTTTTTTCTTGAAAAATAGACACTCAAAACATGAACTTTTTCCTGGAAAATTGTACTGTCAAAACTCTCTCTAGGAGATGGAATAATATGAAAAAGTTTTCTTGAAAAATTTGGTTCCTGCACCTCTTAAGTCTGTTAAAAAGTTAGTGGGTAAAGGTAAGTGGAAACATGGGAAAAACTGCTCAAAACTGCCAAAGAAATTATCCGCCTGAAATCTCATTCGAACGAGATTTTCGTTCGAACGACCCTTCTAACAGAAGTTCCAGTGGCTAATGGGAAAATCTCGTTGGCAAACTCATTCGAACGAACTTTCAGAATGTTTAAATTTTGATTTTTTGCCCATAAACTTTATTTTAAAGTTTTAAAGAAATTTTTTGAAAATAAACAATAGTTTAAAAACAAAGAACACCCATGTAGATATTCTTCCAAGCTCCTATATATATATTTAACATGCATTCATAGCTTAGGAGCAATGGAACCAATGTTGTTGACGTAGAAACGAGGCACACTAAACTCGGCCTTTGATGAAGCTTTAATCTTGGCCGTTACGTCTTCAACTTTAGTATGCCATAGGCTTGAAGGATGGTCAAGAACTCTATCCTATGACTCTAACGTTTTTGTCCGGAGTTGAGCCAAATATACAAAGGACTCAATTGGAAATTTTTGTCCTTACAAACATCATCATCATGATTCCAAATTACAAATTCCAATCACAAGTCTCAACATTATCAATTTCGTTCAAGAGTATGACCATAAGTAACCATTTTCAATTCACAAGTATCAACCTTATCAATTTCATTTAAGAGAACGAACATAAGTAGTAATGCTATTCGTCCCCTAATTAAGTTTTTGCTAATTTTAATCTCAATTCATAAGGGGTTTAGGCAATATTCAATACATTTAATAGTTAAGGGGGAATGTAGAAGTATACTTGCCTCTTAGGAATACAATATGAAATCTTAGAAATTTTGGTAATAGCTTTATCCATCATAATACCCCATAATTTAAAGTATATTAAATAAATTATAATGGTGTAAAATTTTCTACAGTGACTAGTGATGTCACTAAAATTATGTTATTATTTGTTAGTTAATTGAAATTTAAGTAAATCAATATTATTATAATTATTTAATGAATAAAATAATTATGTTAACGGAATAATTTGATGGACTTCTAAGAGGTGTAGAAGGTCTGTTTACCCCCTAAAAGGTTGGGTTTTAAGGCCCATAGGGTAGTATATGACTTGGGCTAGACTTTAAGCTATCTGGATATAGTTTTGGGTTTGTTTAGTTAAGGTCATTGTGAGGCCCAAACCCAATTTCGTTGATAACTTATTAATATAGTCACTAGGATTAAGCTAAATCACCATAATATCGTTTGAGAGAAAATCCTAGAGACCATAGAGAAGGAGGCAACTTGAAGAAAAAGAAAGGAGAATTGGGATTATTGGCTTAGAGTTCAATCCACAACAAATTAGAGGCGTGTTTATCTAGGATAAATATGTAACTGAAATTATGATTATAGTGTAATTATGTGTTTGATTATGAACATAATTGAATTAATATGAAATTGTATTAAAATTTATCAACTAATTAAGTTATCAGTTCTATAATGGAATTATTAAGAAATTGAGTCAAATTTTTCATGAAATTGGATGTAAAGGGATTAAAATGATTTGAATTTGTTTAAATACTGGAATTATGTTAAATGACATTTGGTTTTGGAGAGAATTATGTAAATATTGAATTGATTAAAATTGTGAACATAGGGTTCTTGCAGTAATTACGAATTATCCCTTGAATTTCATGTTAAAAAGTTGAGAAAACCATTGTTATATATGGGGAATGATATTATGTTATGTATATGTGATTATAGTAATATGTATTGATGAATCGGGATCCTGAATATTCGTTAATGGAGATTTGGAGATGCAAAGTTTGTAAGGAAGAAGATGAGGAAATTTGGGACTGCCAATCGATCAATAATTGGAGTAAATTACTCGATCCATCAACATTGGTCGATAGATTAACCCCTTTAGTGTTGGCCAAGTTTAGATAAGGGTTTGACCATTTGGTTTGTGACCCTAGTTTTGGAACGAGGTTTACATGTAGTAAATTAATATGGAATAATGAGGATTCTGAATTGAATAATTATCTTAATTAATAGAGTTTAACTAAGTAATAAGATAGAGGTAAATCTCGTAACCCTTAATCGTGTAGAATTACTTGATTGGTGCATTATGTGCAACATATTGGACGTGTGTACTCTTGCAATATATACTAAATGGGATATCCTTATTGGGGATGCGATCTATGGAGACTAGTACCCTGGTGCGGTGATGACGGGTTTGATATGGCTATATTTACCTAGACACTACGTGATTAAATTCCCATTATATCTAGAGTAAGATGCTCGGGATAATCCTTTCAAATATCTTTTGGGTATGAGGCTATATGACTAGTGTGAAGGCGTAGTGATTATCCCTTTGGAGATGAGTTGATGGTTATGGGTGTGGGATATCCTATAACTGTGCCTAGTACGCCCGAGCAGTCCTCGAAGGCAGTAGGATAGGCTTTCGTTTTGTGTGGGCTTGTGATGAGGCATTTTATAAGGTACATGTATTGGACGTATATGTATTATGTGCATATATGTTGATACTATTTTCCCTGCGGCATTATACAATTATGACTTATAAATATAAGAAGTGGAATTTTTACTTAAAAATCTATAATGATGAATAAGACTTAATGACAGGGAACATATGGGTTTTGGGGTAGATTCATGTGATAGATAGCGTTATTTTGGGTTGGGTTAACTTAAAAGTAACTAAAATACTATAAAAGCATGCATAGTTTTATTGTAATCCAAGGTCAATTATATGGTTAGACTGCTTAGACTTGTTGTTAACGTCTTCCATTAACATTTTTCAGTCAAAGGCTTCCAGTGCAGCCTCATCCCTGATCCAGTCTTGATCTCATAGGATGTAGGTGTTTATCCTATGCGATCATACTCTATATTCCTTTTATTTTTTTCAGTTTGTACTTGCGTTAGTTACTACATTATATTTGTTTTGGCATGTATTAGTAGACAATAATTGTATGTGTGGATTCTATTAATTATTGTTGGTTTTAGTATCAGAGTTAGGTTTGATTCATTACTTCATGTTGAGCTTATATGTTTATATATGTGTTTATTTACTTCCAGTCATGTTCAAAATGATATAAAGTTGTTAGACTCCTGTTTTATTTACTTTAAACCTGATCACTCTAGTTTAAATTTTATGGGTGTCACAGTTGCTATCAGAGCATTCTAGGTTCTAGTGTCATTGGGATCTTGAGTGTGTCCATCGCTTTTCCACATCGCGTTCTATTATTTCTTTAGAGCTTTATCATTTTAGATTTGTACTCGGTGTAATGATGACCGTTTATGGGGTTTCGTGCTATTGTTCTGGATGAATAATTACGAGAAGACCGAGTGTATCGGGAGTGTTCCTTATTTAGATTTCCTTCCTGAGGCATCCCACACATAAGGTTGACTTCGTTCGGAAGTTAGGGACTTATGTGCATGAGACCTTTAGCAAGTATGAATCGAGGAGAAATTTAATACCCCTTCGTAACGACATTAGAAGTATGGTTTTGAATACCTCATATGTGTGACCGCGTGGTAGCCGGTATGAGGAAAAGTTCAATCGTCTTTATCTTTATACACCGAGAGAGATTGGTATGGAGGTGAAGAAGGATGTTCATGTTATTCTCTTCAGTCCGAGCATAATTTATTTTGAGTTGGCATATACTTTAAGAGGAGGGTTTGGTGAGTTTTATCGAGAAAAATCATTAGTCACCATTTATGTTCAGATGGTGGGAGCTACCTTACTACATTAATAAGACTTCCACAACTATCTAAAGGATATAGTTCCTAATATTGTGAAGACGGGGGCCAAAGTAGGATCAATGTCTAGAGACGGTGTAGCGTGGACCCAAGTAGGGAAGACCACACCAATAAAAGGAATCACATTAGGGGAAAAGATGCCAATAGGTTCTAAAAGTAGGCAATAGGATTTGTTACAGCCAGTAGAGTCAAGGAAATATTGATCAGTGGGGTTGCAACCAATGAGAGCAGACCCAACGAGGCAAGAGCCAACAATGACCACTATAGAGGCATGGTCAACAAGGATACTTATAGAGCCATTGTTTAGATAGTTCCTTTAGAAGAAGGTGTTACAATTGTGTCTAGTAAGACCATATAGTTAATAAAGGCGGTAGAATGACTTGAGTTCATGAGAATACCACCGGGGGATGGGTACGATTATATTTATGGCTCACACACCTGAGTTTAACTTAGACATTGAGGAGTTGTCATTATTTTCTAGTAGTGTCTTTAATACGATGATGAGATATATAGATGGTATCACTGAGGTTTATTTCTGTGTGGATACCCAATGGGTGGGGGGCTACTTTACATCGTGACCGTAAAGACGTGAAAATTTGTTGGTCGACTTGTTGTTCAACCAATTTATTGATTTAGACATGTGATATTTTGATTTATATTATTTAGGATTTGAGTAATAGCTATATGTATTATGCTAATAATCGACTATTGGGGGTAGGTTTCTGTAATTTTCATTTCGAGAGGGGATATTTCTTATAATTATGCATGGGTGAAAGGAGTGTTTAGTACATACTTGTATTATATTGACATGACTTCGTCTAAGGAGGTCATTGTATTATTAGACTCACTATAGTTTTTCCAGGAGTTTATGAACGTGTGTAATGAAGTAAAATGATTACCACTAGTTAAATAGAGACTCTTATATAGATTTGGAGTCCGGTACTAGGCCCATTGTAAGGGCACCATACTATATGACTACGTTATAATTACGGGAGCTGAATGAGTAGGCTTAGCAGTTTTTGAGCCAGGGTCATACGGAGGAGCCCGTCTCTATAGTGACCCCAATTTTATTTGTGAAGGAGAACGATGGTTCACTCCGAATATTTATGGATTATAAAGAGCTGAACAAGGTCGCGATACAAAACATGTAGTTGTTGTCGTATATCAACGACCTATTTAACCACTTAAGGAGTACATCATTCTTCTCCAAGATTAACTTGCGCTCAGGGTATCACCAGTTATGTATTAGGGAAGAGGACATTCCCAAGACAAATTTTATAATGCAATATGGATCATATGAGTTCCAATTCATGTCGTTTGGGATGAACAACGTGCTAGCAGTTTTATTGGCATGATAAATTAGGGGTTTCCACCATTCCTACATTGGTTCATCATAGTATTCATCGACAACGGTTTAGTGTATTCTTGGTCTGAAGAGGAACACGTCGAACATTTATGATTAGTTTGGTAGATAATACATGAACATAAGTTACACGCTAATTTCTCTGACCGTAGTTTTTGGGCTTTAAAAAGTATAATTCTTGTGCCATGCTATATTAGCAGCTAGGATTTTGATAGATACTAGCCAAGCTTCTATAGTTTCAGATTGGGGACAATCCATGAAACCTATAGAAGTTAGAAGTTTCTTAAGTTTGGCAGGGTACTACGGTAGGTTCATTCATGGGTTCTCCAAGATGGTCGGGACACTTACTCACCTCACTTGAAAGGGAGTACTTTTTTTTTGGAAATTATGTGTGTATATAGAACAGTAACAGAAAACTTTACAAGTACATGAGGGGATTCCTCAAAACAAAGAAGCCAAAGGGAGAACCCCAAAGGCTAATAACAAGAAAAGACAACATAGTGGGGCATACCCAACCAAAGCGTAATCAGCCAAACACAACAAAATAACAAAACAAAATGAGCCATCATAAGGGGAAAACAAAACACAACAAAATAAGGCCCACCAAAGGGCAAACAAAATGCAGACCATCAAGCAAATGGGTCGAACCGACTAGGGAGGACCCAGGCCCAAGCCATGGCAGACCCGAACCCAACAGTCAATGGGTATACACTCGAACCACGAAGGATAAAAAATCCAACATAAGGATCACCGAAAAATTCCTAACCACAGTAGAGACCATTGTTAGTCAGGCCGAAATCATGACTCAGACCAGGAGCAAACCATAACACTGAACACCTTCAGCAACCATCGATCGTCAGGGAGACCCAGACAGGCTCAAACAGAGCAACATCAGGCCAGGCAAGGGACAAGCCATCGCAAGGCAAACACGATAGTGGAGAAAACCCATAAAGAAAACCGAAACCACAACTGTTCAACAACAACCAAATCCCACAAACCGACCAAACCATAGTTTCCAGCGTCCGAGTCAACCATACACCAAAAAAATACCACAACCATCAAGCTTACGTGAAGCACCCTTGTAAAAAGTGGCGGTCTCAGGAAGGTTTTTCTTGGTAAGGAGAAAGGGGCAGTTGGACACAACTGGGTCTCTTACTAGGCGACGTTACCGGGGTCAGAAAGTTCGATCAAGGTTCTAATCGACCCCAAAAAGCAAAGAAAATATAAATATGGTAGCCACCCATCTTGGTCTGACATGAAGCTTTCCATTAAGATGGCAGCCAAGTGGTAGAGAGTGGGAACCAAAATCCAATTTTTTTGAAAAGAGGGGTCATACCCATCTTCGTTTAAAGAACACATCGCAATCCAGTCTGATATTAGTCACACTCGGGGAGATAGTGACATGAAATGAAAAGTCTCCTCAATATAGCATGGGGTGGGCACAACAAAAAGAAGAGGGAGGAATAACAAACGGGGAGGGTGGCTGGAAAAAAGGTGCAAACCAAACCCTAAAAAAGGGAGTACTTTTGTTTGGAGTGTAGATTGTTAGAGAACTTTTGAAGACTTCAAAGAGAATATTAACACTGTTCTCATCCTTATGTGGCCATGAGATAGCATGGGTTAGTTGGTATACACAGATGCATCACTCTAGGGACTAGGAGGCGTGTAAATACTGGAGGAGATCCCTATATCTTACACTTTATAAAAGTTTAAGCCTCATAAGGATAATTATCCCACTCATGATTTGGAGTTGGCAGTGGTAATCTTTATACTTTTATAAGATATGTTTTAGGCATGTGTATTTAATCTCAAAGGGAGTTAACAAGGTCGTGATGCAGAACAAGTGCTCATTATCGCATGTCAATGACCCGTTGGATCATTTGAAGAGAAATGTCTTATTATGACAAGTTCGTCATTGATTTTAACGATGAACTCTTGATGAAGCAAAAGAATTTATAGCAGTGGTGATTATTATACCCGAATTTAGGGTTAACGTAGGTTAGGGCTCAAGTGACTTTACCAGGGGAAGGAAAGGAGGTTATAACTGGTAAGAGTTCCTTTCGATTTTAATGAATGTATAAGGTTATATTTTCAAGAGAAATTGGTTGTGTCAGAAGTTCCCAAGCTATGAAAGGTAGTTTTTAACAAATTAAATGTTCCGTGGGTTACTTTGCATTCCAAAAGCAAGGGGATGTAAATTAATTTAAGGAATCCATACGGTTAATGTGGTTAAATAGTTATGGGTATAGTTTTTGTCGAGAAAGGTCTCTTACTAGTACAAAATTTAGAGAACCAGATATATTCACAAATTTACCATATTTGAAATCCCAGTGTAGAAGTAGAAGAGTAAAACCATTGAGTTTCGTAAGGGTGAAGGAGTTCCAATGAGGTCAAGTAAGCCGTTGGAATCATTTGAGTCAGGTTGACCAAGTGGATGGAAAGCCAAGAATTAATAAGTTATTGAATGAAAATGTATTTAGAACCTCAGAAGAAGTGGCATTCATAATATGGTATATGAAGATTGTTGGAATAGGTAAAAGAGTTTTTGTGACTAGTGAGAACATGGTTTGGGGTCCTAAAAGGTAGGTTAGATACTTTTTAAGTCCTCCTCGAGGATGGAGATTGCGAGGTCAAATTCCAAAGGGAAGTCATCATTCCGAGGAGTGGATCCTTTTCCATACTATTGGATAGGGTGGGGATAGAATCATTTGATCTCACCTTATTACCGTCAGTGGAGACATAATGTTGTTACAGGTATACACCGGAGGAAGTTCGTGTGGGACAAAGTGATATTTCAACAGTTGGACTAGTTGGTTGAGTGTTAGACGAACGTGATGTACAACGAGAGGCCTTCGTGTGTATTAGGTCAATTAACGATTAGATGTTGAGTATAGATTATGAGGATCCTATATGATATGAATCTCACTAACAATTGTGATGAAACCCAATAATAATGATGGTTGAAGAACCCAAGATCGTTTAAAGAAAGTTTGTTGAGCCTTGACTCGTTACCTAGTAAGATAAGAACCAATACTACAAAGGATTAAAACGCCACACCAAATAACCCAAGAATCTCTCACGAATCAAGGTGATAAGTTTGGTTGTTTGAACGCCACAAGATTAACTTGATAAGTTCAGAAAGTTTTCGTAAGAACTAAGAGGAATAAAAATACCTCACAATAATATTAGTTTATCTCAAAAAGTGCTTACAAAATTCGTAGCTCCCCTCATTTATACTTGGAACAACCCTCCAATAATAGGAAATGAAATTAATACAGCATTAAAACAACAAAATTGTCAAAGTAAACAAGTTCCCGCATTTTTAGGCCACTTGGACTTGGAAAAATATGACTAAATGACTAAGTTCAATGTATTTAAAGGTAACCAGCCAAGACTAGATTCATCCCTTATTTATTAACATGGAAAATAGATAAATCCATGCCCATTTATGGTATGAACATGATGGTCACATTTTTGCATGATAATTTCCCCAAATTGCTTTAATGACATGGACTAAGCTTTGATTATCCTTTGGGCCCATCTTGGTCTCCATCTTTTCAGAATCAACCCACTTCTCTTGGATCAGCCCAATAAGTGCTTCCTTAAAATATTTGGCTCTAAGTCTTGTAATTGAACCACTAGAAAGTGACAACGGGTCTTGTGCAAATTTATCTCCACTCCCATGTGTACGACCAGGCCCGCATTCATCTTCAACATATTCAGCTCCTTGAATTGCATCATTCTCCCCCTCTTGAGAAGGATTTTGTAATACCCCGTATTTTTTATGACTTTTAAATTTGGGGATTTATTATAATTAATTAGAGATATCAATTTAATATTAATCCGAAAATCATTTAAATATTTACTAGCGTGATGAGAGAGTTAGTAATTATTGGAATTTTGTTGTAAATTACTTTATGGATAAAGTAAGATGTCGAATTAAATTTAGTAAAATTATCCTGAGAATATAATTTGATAATTTTGGAAATTTTATCGGGACGCGCCTGTGTCGTGTCGGGATTAAATTCGTATTATTAAAAGAGAATAAATTACAAGTCACCCGTATGATCATTTTGAGTGCGTAAATGTGTCCGAAAGGGTTGAGATAGTCAAAATAATGTACCCGGGGTGTAGTTTGGGTCTCGGGGCATTTTTAGGCCTAATGAGCATCCCGGGAGGGCGTTTTAGACATTTTGTATTTTTGGGCATGGAAACCCATAAATTTTCTACGGTTATATCAGATGTTAGGGGTTGCCTTCTAGGGTTAGCATAACCAAAAACCAAGAACGACCATTGGAGAGGAAGAGGAGAAGCTTTCCAAGGAGTTCTAGGCCAAGAACTCCACCGTTTGCACCGCCGTCACTGCCAAATTGTAGATCGCGCGATGAGGAACACAATCACACCAATTTCTTCCACAAATCAGAAACAAAGATTTACAGGCAAGTATCTATCTTACTTTATTTTAGTTAATGCTTCAATTATCTTAGCCTAGGGTTAATTAGAAATAGTTATCATGAAATAAAGCATATATTGGAGACTAGAATTTGCATGTTGTAGAGTAAGAAGTCATATTCTGGAAATCAAATTCACATGTAGAGGATAAACCACGAATTTTCTTTGAGTTAGGAGTAGAAATCTGGAAAAAGAATTGGAAGAATTACGATAAAGAAGAAAATTAGGGATCTTGAGGTTTATATAGTTTTTGCCCTTTTAATTTGATATACTCGATGAAAACTCACATGTTTTACGTAGAAAATTATTTATTTGGGTATATAACACTTGTAATATCATTTGTTGGGAGTTTGGGAGTGGAACATGATGATTTGGATGAGTTTGGAATAGGATTCCCGTAACTGGATTTTCTGCAGTTTCGTCATAACTGTTTGATCGATCGATCGACTAAAGAGCATCGATCAATCGACCCCCTTCCATCGATCGATCGACCCCTCCTGGAAAATTCATATTCCTCCTTTAAATAGTTATTTCGATTATAATGAGTAGTAACCTTTGGACCTTATTAATAGAACATTTTGGGACATAAAGAGGATCAGTAGGACTTAGTAAAAAGGGGGCATTTAAAGTATGGCGAATTTAAAGTTAACGGGGAGTAATTGATTCATAGGAGATTATGGAAACATGTAATTAAAGGAGTAAGACCCGTAAGAAAGCTACGTTAGAAAATAAGAGAGTACCTACTGAATTTATACATTGGGGAATATAATATTACGAGTGAAATGAGGAATGTATGGAATAACCTATAATTAAGAAAAAAAGAGACGAGTCGTTATACGAGATAATCTAGTAACATGTACTAAGAACGAATATCATAGTATGGGTCGCGGGCATACCTAATTTAGAAATGGGAATGGTAGTATACATATGTATGACTGTGTTTGTGTATATACTATATACGTGTAAAAATCATGCCCGCGCTACTTGCTATCACTGAGGTTACCGCGCCGAGACAGCCTTATCTCGATGGGACCTTTATGGGGGATATTGACTTATACCCTAGAACATAAGAATCCGTGGTACATGCTATCTGATTGATAGTCAGACGGTCCTAAGAGACGTGAGGGTATGTGCTGACCTCTTAGTGATTTGGGACTATGCTTTGCCTCAATTTGTATGTGTTTTGTGTTAATACAGTTCGAGAGTGATTCTGAACTAGTATTTCCTTTAGTACGAGTGACGGGGACTTGATAGCAGAGTATTCCAGCACTATAAATTTTATGTGGGGTGCCATTAGTATATATATATTATATGAGTAATTAATATATATATAGACTTGAAATTGGGAACTTTCTACTGTGACTAAAAGTTATTGAGTACTGAATAAATATTCCGAATTTATAAGTTTTTGCAATGTTTGAGGCAATACTGAAAGACTTTATAATAAAATGAGATTTATGTGAAAACTTTGCTTTCAGAAAATTATTATCTTAGCCCTATTAATTGTCGGCCTGAAACTTTATGAGAAATTTAAGATAAGCTAAACTTGTGGGGTTTAATAGTGCGTTAGGTGTGCACATTAGAAGAGAGGTGAGAAATTTCTCAAGAGAGTGCCGCATACTAATATGATTGTTGCATTAGACAGTAAGCATTTTAAATACTTGATAAACTAAAATTTTAAACTGTTTTACAATCAGGCTCTGACCCGTTTCCTGTTATCTCTTCTCTCTTGTACATATATATATATATATATATATATATATATATATATATATATATATATACACTACAGATGCCCAGCCACAGGGGCATCATGCTTAGGATTCTTTGGAAGGAACGTGTTGCAGCTTTGGTGGGAGTTGCAGGCCTGTTGCTTAGACGACCTCGTTATTGACTCCACTCTTAGTTCTGTTTTATCCAGTTGGGCATGTGTCGCCCTTTTTCCTTATTTATTGGGTTTTGTCAAAGATTGTGATTCATTTGCTTTTAGGATTTTTACTTTGGGATTTGTTATTGTTAGTATGTTTTTCCTTCGTGGTTTTAAAGTTGGAATTAATTAATTGAATGCTTAAATTGCTTGGATGATCTTTTCCAGTTTAGTTACTTGGGTGACTCTTAAACTGTGAATTATGAAATATTTTTATTATTGGAATTAAATTAAAAATTGAAATAATGTTTTAAATGGTTTTGACACTTAGCTAAATTATTTAGGGTGTTTAAATTGAAAAGTTTAATTTGCGACAGTGATGCTAAGAATGAACCAACCGGTCACCTTGATTATAATTTAATAAAGGACTAATCACCCAGTATTTAATTAGGCGGGTGTCACAGGCGGTATCAAAGCATCAGGTTCTAGTACCCTTTAGGATCTGTATGGCTTATTTTGCTTTCAACTTAGCGTCCTTGATATAGAGCCTTATTTTTAGGATTGTTGTATTCTTACATTTACACTTACGTCTATAGCTATTCGAGATTTGTTAATAATTGTAGACTAATTAACTTCTTTCTCATTTCAGATGCCTCCGAGATGCGCACACAAGGATAGACGCGCCTAAGCCGAGCAGCCAAAAGCTCTGGCTTAGGGAATGATGAACGCAACTGAGGTAGCCGCTATTGTTGCTCATGCGATGAATGCCACATTAGCGGTATTGCAGCAGGCTCCACCCCAGGTTCAGGCAGTGGTGCCAGTAATAGCACAACTTCCATTTGCACGAGAGCGGGTTAGGGATGCCTTCCAGAAGGCGCATCCCCCAGAGTTCGTGGGTAGTTCAGAAATCATTGTAGCCAGCCAATGGAAGAAAGATATCCAGTGGCATCTGCTCATGTACGAGTGCACAGACGGGCAGAAACAACTGTTGGCTTCCTACAAGTTAGTGTGGGCCGCTTTGTAGTGGTGGGAATCCACCACCACCTTGGAGGAGAGGGATATTATCACTATCCAGTCATTCTGGGCGCGGTTTGACCACAAATACTTTCCATCCGCCGTACAGACTGAGATGAGGCAGAAGTTACTAAATCTGAAATAGGAGAATATGAATGTTGCCGAATATGAGCAGTTCACTAGACTTATCACTATAGTGCCAGATGAGGCACCCACTGAGGGGAAGGAGGTACAGTTGTTTATGGACGGATTGGCCTGGAGGATCCTCCAGCACCTCATAGGCAATCTGTCACTGAGTACCTACATGGATGTACTTAACGCTATGTTATTACACTCCCAGGACCACTGCTTCCATCTGCAAGGAAGCAAATGAGTCGGAGATTCCAGCCAGTAGGGCAGGACAGGGGGTAATAATACTGCTGGGGCACCGGCATCTCAGGGGCAGACTCATCATAACGAGCAGAGTTCCCATCAGGGGGACCCTGCCAATCAGTTTCGATCAGGTGACTCCAGACAGGGATTTGGGAGATTTTGGCAGGGTAAGTCTAATTAGCAGGGCCAGCCAGGCCAACACCGTTAGCAGCAAGGGAAGCAGTAGGGCCATCAGGGCCAACAACTTTTCCAGCAGGGCCAATGGCGGGGTGGTAACGACCAACAGGGCTGTGGTCAGCAAGGACAGAGGGGAGGAAATTTCAGGGGCCGATGTTTTGGGTGTGGCAAGAATGGCCATAGGCGCCAGGATTGTCTAGAGGGAGATAGGGCTCCACAGTTGTAGGGTGCCCGTAATGAGCCACATATGCCATTTTTTCCAGTCGTCCTCCTAGCACCAGCTCAGGTACCAGCCCTACCAGCCATCCCAGCAGCTCCTGTACAGCTAGGGAAGTTATAGTACGGATCTGTCTATAACGTCCACCAGGCAATAACTCCTCAGGCACCACCCGCGATTGAGGGTACGTTTCCTATCCATGGCACTATGGGTCGGGTTTTATTTGATACTGGGGCGACACACTGCTTTATATATACTCATTTTGCAAAGGCTTTAGGATTATTGGCCACAACAGAGAGCACTATGACATGCGTAGATTCACCACTGGGGAATGGGTCGCTGATTTTCTTTTTATGCCGGGGCATGGCAGTAGAGATTGGTAGCTTAATTTTACCAGCAAACATATTAGTCTTAGAGATGCATAAGCACGATGTTATTATTAGCATGGATTGTCTCGCAGCATACAGAGCCATGATAGATTATTACGGTGGGAGTATTATCTTTGCCATTCGGGGATAGGAGATGTTTTTAGTGGCGATGCCTCACCTAGGGGGAGGCTCTTCCACTCATTTGTATTACATAGAGGAGGATACCTCTAAGGAGGTTGTGATCCCCTTAGACTCGATCCCAGTTGTTCGCGAGTATTTTGATGTATTTCAGGAGATACCAAGCCTACCCCCCAGTCGAGAGATAGATTCCGTCATAGACTTGTTACCAAATACTCGATCGATAGCACGTGCTTCGTACCGTATGGCTCCAGCCGAAATGAGGGAGTTACGAGATCAGATAGAACACCTGTTAGGTCAGGGCTTCATTCGTAGGAGTACCTCACCTTGGG
This sequence comes from Sambucus nigra, assembly GCA_949130495.1. NCBI lineage: Eukaryota > Viridiplantae > Streptophyta > Magnoliopsida > Dipsacales > Adoxaceae > Sambucus > Sambucus nigra. The sequence goes on from OX422213.1 coordinate 50,119,231, forward strand.
GTGCTCCAGTTTTGTTTATAAAGAAGAGAGATAGTTCACTGAGGTTATGCGTGGATTACCGGGAGCTGAACAAGGTCACGATATGGAATAAATATCCATTTCCTCGAATCGATGATCTGTTCGACCAGCTGAGGGGAGCAACTTTATTTTCGAAGATAGATTTGAGATCAGGATACCATCAGCTACGGATTGGGAACAGGATGTTTCGAAGACTGCTTTCTTGACAAGATATGGGTCCTATGAGTTAAGAGTGATACCATTTAGGCTCATAAATGCTCCAGCCGTATTCATGGACTTGATGAACCGAGTGTTCAGAGAGTTCTTGGATCAATTTTTCATCGTCTTCATAGATGACATCTTGATATATTCACACATTGAGGAAGAGCATGCTGAGCACTTGAGAAAGGTTCTTCAGAATCTACGAGAGCATCAGCTATATGCTAAGTACGAGAAGTGCGGATTCTGGTTACGGGAGGTGTAATTTTTGGGGCATATTGTATCCGAATTGGGGATAGCGATTGACCCAAGTTAAGTGTCAGCAGTGAGGGAGTGGGGTCAACCCACGACACCGACGAAAGTGCGTAGTTTATTGGGGTTAGCTGGGTACTACAGGAGATTCATCCAAGGGTTCTCCAAGATAGCAGGTCCATTGACGAACGTGACTCGCAAGGGGGTACCATGGGATGATGCTTGACAATTAGCTTTCGATGAGCTGAAAGATAAGTTGACTTCGGCACCAGTTCTTGCTATACCCAAGCCGGGAGTGGAGTATCTGTTTTACACTAATGCCTCCTTATGAGGACTCGAAGGAGTACTTCAGCAGGAGGATAAGGCTATAGCTTTTGCTTCCCGCAAGCTTAAGCCGCACGAGATAAGTTACCCCACTCACGACCTAGATTTAGCAGCGATCGTCTTTGCATTGAGGATATGGAGACATTAATTATTGGGGGAGAAGTTCTACTTGTTCACAGACCACAAGTTACTGCAGTACCTGTTCACTCAGCGAGAGATGAATATGCATCATCACAGGTGGTTAGAGTTCGTGAAAGACTATCAGTTCGACATATAGTACCATCCGGGGAAGGTTAACATGGTTGCTGATACGTTGAGCCATAGACCGGTAGACGATGTAGCAGACGTCTGGAAAGAAAAGTGGAAAGAGTTGGGTCACCAGGATGCGATAGCCCATTCCTTCATATCTGTCATGACAATAACACCTGAGATTGTTACGAGGGTAATACATGCACAGACAGCAGACTCATTTTTCTAAGAGAAGATTGTACGGCTTTTAGCTGAGGGTGTTGAGTTCTCTTAGTTGGTTTCGATGGAGGTTTGAGGTTTAATGGGAGATTAGTGGTCCCAGAAGGAGCAGACTTAGGTTATACAGTGATGACACAGTCACACGGGTCCAGATTTGCAGTCCATCCGGGGGGAGATAAGATGTACCAGGATATGAGGCGACAGTACTGGTGGAGTGGGATGAAGAAGAGCATTGCCGAATTCGTGTCCAAGTGATATACTTGTCAGATGGTAAAGGTAAACCACCAAAAACTGTCGAGGTTGCTTAAGCCATTGGAGATACCAACATGGAAGTGGGAGGGTATTTCCATGGATTTCATTACTGGGTTACCTACATCACAGCGGGGTCATGACTCCATCTGGGTGATTGTGGACCGTTTGACCAAGGTGGATCATTTTCTGACAGTACGAACAGACTATACCACGGGACAATATGCTCAGTTGTTCATTGTTGAGATTGTTAGACTACATGGGGTGCCCCTGGATATTTGTCAGATAGAGATAAGATTTCGTGTCACGGTTCTGGGAGAGCTTTCAGGAGGCCATGGGTACAGAGTTGAGGTTGAGTTCAGGTTATCACCCACAGACAGATGGACAAACAGAGCGTACCAATCAGATGTTGAAAGATATGCTACGTATATGTATCCTTGATTTTGGAGGAGGATGGGAGCCACACCTTCCACTGGTGGAGTTTGCTTATAATAACTCCTATCAGTTCACGATTGGTATGGCTCCATTTGAGGCATTGTATGGCAAGCCTTATCGTTCTCCAACTTGTTGGCTAGAGGTGGGGGACAATAAGTTTCTAGAACCAGAAGTGATTTAGGAAACCTTCGCTAGGATTGAGCGTATCAGGAGTCGCATTCGGGTAGCCAAGGACAGGCAGAAAAACTACGCCAATGAAAAATGGATTTTTCGAGAATTTAATGTGGGGGACCAAGTATTACTACGTGTATCTCCTATGAAAGGAGTGATGAGGTTTGGGAAGAAAGGGAAACTGGCCCCAAGGTACGTCAGACCATTTCTCATTATCGAAAAGATTGGGCCGGTAGGATACAGATTGGGACTGCCAGAGCATTTACACCGCATTCACGAGGTATTCCACATTTCGTCGTTGAGATGATACCTTCGGGATGACATGGACCACACCCACATCGCAATTGAGGAGATTGACTTACAACCCTATAACTCTTACGAGGAGAGGCTAGTGGTTATCCTAGACCATAGAGAAATGAGGTTGAGGTCAAAGGTAGTTCCACTTGTACGGGTCCAGTGGGAGCATCATAATGTGGAGGAATCCACTTGAGAGCGTGAGACAAACATGCGTGAGAAATACCCAGAGTTATTCTTACCAGGTATAACTTATTTTTTGAATTTCGGGACAAAATTCCGTTATTAGGGGAGAAGTATGTAATACCCCGTATTTTTTATGACTTTTAAATTTGGGGATTTATTAAAATTAATTAGAGATATTAATTTAATTTTAATCCGGATATCATTTAAATATTTACTAGCGTGATGAGAGAATTAGTAATTATTAGAATTTTGTTGTAAATTACTTTATGGATAAAGTAAGATGTGGAATTAAATTTAGTAAAATTATCATGAGAATATAATTTGATAATTTTAGAAATTTTATCGGGACGCGCCTGTATCGTGTTGGGATTAAATTCGCATTATTAAGAGTGAATAAATTATAAGTCACCTATATGGTCATTTTGAGTGCGTCAATGTGTCCGGAAGGGTCGAGATAGTAAAAATAATGTACTCGGGGGTGTAGTTGGGGTCTCGGGGCATTTTTAGGCCTAATGAGCATCCCGGGAGGGCATTTTAGACATTTTGTATTTTTGGGTATGGAAACCCACGAATTTTCTAAGGTTATATCATATGGTATGGGTTTTCTTCTAGGGTTAGCATAACCAAAAACCAAGAACGGCCATTGGAGAGGAAGAGGAGAATCTTTCCAAGGAGTTCTAGGCCAATAACTCCACCGTTTGCACCGCCGTCACCGCCAAATTGTAGATCGCGGGACGAGGAACACAATCACACCAATTTCTTTCACAAATCAGAAACAAAGATTTACTGGAAAGTATCTATCTTGCTTTATTTTAGTTAATGCTTCAATTATATTAGCCTAGGGTTGATTAGAACTAGTTATCATGAAAGAAAATATGTATTGGAGACTAGAATTTGCATGTTGTAGAGGAAGAAATCATATTCTGGAAATCAAATTCACATGTAGAGGATAAACCATGAATTTTCTTTGAGTTAGGAGTAGAAATCTGGAAAAAGAATTGGAAGAATTAAGATAAAGAAGAAAATTAGCGTTCTTGAGGTTTATATAGTTTTTGCCCTTTTAATTTGATATACTCGATGAAAACTCACATGTTTTACGTAGAAAATTATTTATTTGGGTATATAACACTTGTAGTATCATTTGTTGGGAGTTTTGGAGTGGAACATGATGATTTGGATGAGTTTGGAATAGGATTCCTGTAACTGGATTTTCTGCAGTTTTGTCATAACTGTTTGATCGATCGATCGACTAAAGAGCATCGATCGATCGACCCCCTTCCATCGATCGATCGACCCCTCCTGGAAAATTCATATTCCTCCTTTAAATAGTTATTTCGATTAAAATGAGTAGTAACCTTTGGAACTTATTAATAGAACATTTTGGGACATAAAGAGGATCAGTAGGACTTAGTAAAAAGGGGGCATTTAAAGTATGGCGAATTTAAAGTTAACGGGGAGTAATTGATTCATAGGAAATTATGGAAACGTGTAATTAAAGGAGTAAGACCCGTAAGAAAGCTGCGTTAGAAAATAAGAGAGTACTTACTGAATTTATACATTGGAGAATAGAATATTATGAGTGAAATGAGGAATGTATAGAATAACCTATAATTAAGAATAAAAGAGACGAGCCGTTATACGGGATAATCTAGTAACATGTACTAAGAACAAATATTATAGTATGGGTCGTGGGCGTACCTAATTTAGAAATGGTAATGGTAGTATACATATGTATGACTATGTTTGTGTATATACTACATACGTGTAAAAATCATGTCTGCGCTACTTGCTATCACTGAGGTTATCGCGTCGGGACATTCTTATCTCGGTGGGACCTTTAAGGGGGATATTGACTTGTACCCTAGAACATAGGAATCCTTGGTACAGGCTATCTGATCGATAGTCAGACGGTCCTAAGAGAAGTGAGGGTATGTGCTGACCTTTTAGTGATTTGGAACTATGCTTCGCCTCAATTTGTATGTGTTTTGTGTTAATACAGTTCGAGAGTGATTCTGAACTAGTATTTTCATTAGTACGAGTGATTGAGACTTGATAGCAGAGTATGCCAGCACCATAAATTTTATGTGGGGTGCCATTAGTATATATATATATATATATTATATAAGTAATTAATATATATGTAGACTTGAAATTGGGAACTTTCTACTGTGATTAAAAGTACTTGAGTAATGAATAAATATTCCGAATTTATAAGTGTTTGCAATGTTTGAGGCAATACTGAAAAACTTTATAATAAAATGAGATTTATGTGAAAACTTTGCTTTCAGAAATTAATTATCTTTGCCCTAGTAATTGTCGGCATGAAACTTTATGAGAAATTTAAGATAAGCTGAACTTGAGGGGACTAATAGTGCGGTAGGTGTGGACATTAGAAGAGAGGTGAGAAATTTCTCAAGAGAGTGCCGCATACTAATATGATTGTTGCATTAGCTGGTAAGCATTTTAAACACTTGCTAAACTAAAATTTTAAACTGTTTTACAATCGGGCTCTGACCCGTTTCCTGTTATCTCTTCTTTTATATATATATATATATATATATATATATATATATATATATATATATATATATATATATATACACTACAGGTGCCCAGCCACAGGGGCGTCTTGCTTAGGATTTTTTGGAAGGAACGTGCTGCAGCTTAGGTGGGAGTTGCAGGCCTTTTGCTTAGACGACCTCATTATTGACTCCACTCTTAGTTCTGTTTTATCCAGTTGGGCATGTGTCACCATTTTTCATTATTTAGTGGGTTTTGTCACCGATTATGATTCATTTACTTTTAGTGTTTTTACTTTGGGATTTTCTACTATTAATATGTTTTCCCTTCGTGGTTTTAAAGTTGGAATTAGTTAATTGAATGCTTAAATTGCTTGGATGATCTTTTCCAGTTTAGTTATTTGGGTGACTCTTAAAATGTGAATTATGAAATATTTTTATTATTGGACTTAAATTAAAAATAGAAATAATGTTTTAAATGGTTTTGACATTTAGCTTAATTATTTAGCGTGTTTAAATTGAAAAGTTTAATTTGCGAGAGTGATGATAAGAATGAACCAACCGTTCACCTTGATTATAATTTAATAAAGTATTGATCACCCGGTATTTAATTAGGCGGGGTGCCACAGATTTGTCCTCAAATCATCACCTGCATCAAAAGGAGATAAATCAACAACATTAAATCTTGTACTAACACCGTACTCACCTGGTAAGTCAAGCCTATATGCATTGTCATCGATGCATTCTAAAACTTGAAAAGGTCCATCACCCCTAGGTAGGAGTTTTGAATATCGTTTACATGGAAAACATTCCTTCTTCTTCCCTATCCAACCTCTCTTGAATAGGTTCTAATTCAACCCTCAATATACGCCTCATCTCCCCTATCAATGCTTGCATTTGAAGGTTTGGAACGGATAGTTGTTGAACTTCTTCAGTTATGTCTTCTTCTTGAATATTGAACATGTCTAAAATGTGCAAAAAAAATTAGAAAACTCACAAACACTCCCTCGCATGTTTCACTCACACTCGTGTTTACACTCAAAATGGCTTTTACCCTCTTATGATCTCACACTCTCTTGCCTTTTTCCACTCTTTTGTGTTCTCTTTAGTACTTAATCGAACTCAATAAATAAATTCAAACTAACCACCAGGAATTCAGATTGAGGAGCAACCAAACTCATCACAATGTAAGGAATCTGATTGCGGAAGAAAAAAAATGAATGACTCACACGGTTTCTAAGATTTCAACAATACGAAAAACAACGCATACATTTTTTTTGTTTTTCAATCTTGTTTCTCACCTCCTAAAAGTCCTTTTTTTGTTTTTTTTTTCTAAAGGAGGAAACAAGAAAAAAAAAGGATAGTTTGCATGTCATAAAACTGATGATGCATCTCATATAGCTGATTTGTTTTTCTAACAAATTGTTAAGTTACATGGCATGCCTTGGACCATTGGTTCTAATAGGGATGCAAAGTTTTTGAGTTACTTTTGGAAGACTTTATGGGGAAAGTTAGGAACCAAGTTATTGTTTTCTACTACTTGTCATCCACAAACTGATGGCCAAACTGAAGTAGTGAATATAACTCTGTCTTCTTTGTTGCGTGCTATCATTAAGAAAAAATTAAAAGCGTGGGAGGATTATATGCCACATGTTGAATTTGCTTACAATAGAAGTGTACATTGTGCAACTAAGTTTTCACCATTTGAAATTATGTATGGTTTTAATCCATTATCACCTTTGGATGTAATCCCTTTACCTTTGAATGAACAGGTAAACTTAGATGGCAAAAAGAAGGCTGAATTTGTAGAGAAGCTTCATAAAAAGGCTCAAATGAACATTAAAAGCAGGACTGAACAATATGTCCATCAATCCAATAAGGGACGTGAGAAGGTAGTGTTTAAACCAGGAGATTGGGTTTGGTTGTACTTGAGGAAGGAACGTTTTCCAAGTAAAAGGCGTTCAAAACTCCTACCTCAGGGTGATGGACTATTTCAAGTTTTGAAATGGATCAATGATAATGCATATAGGCATGACTTACTAGATTATTACGGTGTTAGTACAAGCTTTAATGTTGTTGATTTATCTCCTTTTGATGCAGGTGACGATTTGAGGACAAATCATTCTCAAGAGGGGGAGAATGATGCAATTCAAGGAGCTGAATATGCTGAAGATGAACGCGGGGCTGATCATACACATGGAGGTGGAGATAAATTTGCACAAGACCCTTTGTCACTTTCTAGTGGTCGAATTACAAGACTTAGAGACAAATTACAAACTTTGTTTATACGATCTTGGGTTCTTCAACCGTCATTGTTATTTGGATTCATCACAATTGTTGGTGAGATTCATTTGATTTGGTATCCGAGCTTATTTCAACGGCAAGTTTGATTGGTATCCTTTTTTTTCCTTGTTTCCTCCTTTAGGAAAAAAAATAAAACAAAATATGACTAAATGACTAAGTTCAATGTATTTAAAGGTAACCAGCCAAGACTAGATTCATCCCCCATTTATTAACCTTGAAAATAGATAAATTCATGCCCATTTATGGTGTGAACATGATGGTCACGTTTTTGCATGATAATTATCTCCCCAAATTGATTTAATGACATGTACTAAGCTTTAATTATCATTTGGGCCCATCTTGGTCTCGATCTTTTCAAAATCAGCCCACTTCTCTTGGATCAGCCCAATAAGTGCTTCCTTAAAATGTTTGGCTCGAAGTTTTGTAATTGGACCACTAGAAAGTGACAAAGGGTCTTGTACAAATTTATCTCGACTCCCATGTGTATGATCAGGCCTGCGTTCATCTTCAACATATTAAGCTCCTTGAATTGCATCATTCTCCCCCTCTTGAGAAGGATTTGTCCTCAAATCATCACCTGCATCAAAAGGAGATAAATCAACAACATTAAAGCTTGTATTAACACCGTACTCACTTGGTAAGTCAAGCCTATATACATTGTCATTGATGTGTTGTAAAACTTGAAATGGTCCATCACCCCGAGGTAGGAGTTTTGAATATCGTTTACTTGGAAAATGTTCCTGCTTCTAACCTATCCAACCTCTCTTGAATAGGTTCTAATTCATCTCTTAACATACGCCTCATCTCCCCTATCAATGCTTGCAGTTGAAGTTTTAGAATGGCTGGTTGTTGAACTTCTTCGGTTGTGTCTTCTTCTTGAATATTGGATATGTCTATAATCTACAAAAAAATTAGAAACCTCACAAGAACTCCCTCGCGTGTTTCACTCACACTCGTGTTTTCACTCAAAATGGCTTTTACCCTCTTATGATCTCACACTCTCTTGCCTTTTTCAACTCTTTTGTGTCCTCTTTAGTTCTTAATCGAAATCAATAAGCAAATTAAAATTAACCACTAGCAATTCAGATTGAGGAGCAACCAAAACTCATCACAATGTAAGGAATTTGATTCTGGGAGAAAAAAAATGAATGACTCACACAGTTTCTAAGATTTGAACAATATGAAAAAAAAACGCATACAATTTTTTTGTGTTTCAATCTTGTTTCTCACCTCCTAAAAGCCATTTTTTTGTTTTCTTTTTGTTTCTTTTTTTTTCTAAAGGAGGAAACAAGAAAAATAAAAAAAAGGATAGTTTACATGTCATAAAACTGATGATGCATCTCATATAGCTGATTTGTTTTTCAAAGAAATTTTTATGTTACATGGCATGCCTAGGACCATTGTTTCTGATAGGGATGCAGAGTTTTTGAGTTACTTTTGTAAGACTTTATGGGGAAAGTTGGCAACCAAGTTGTTGTTTTCTACTACTTGTCATCCACAAACTGATGGCCAAACTGAAGTTGTGAATAGAACTTTGTTTTCTTTGTTGCGTGCTATCATTAAGAAAAATTTGAAAGCATGGGAGGATTATTTGCCACATGTTGAATTTGCTTACAATAGATGTGTACATTCTGCAACTAAGTTTTCATCATTTTAAATTATGTATGGTTTTAATCCATTATCACCTTTGGATTTAATTCCTTTACCTTTGAGTGAACTGGTAAACTTAGATGGCAAAAAGAAGGCTGAATGTGTAAAGAAAATTCACGAAAAGGCTCCAATGAACATTGAAAGGAGGACTGGACAATATGTCCATCAATCCAATAAGGGATGCGAGAAGGTAGTGATTAAACCAGGAGATTGGGTTTGGTTGCACTTAAGGAAGGAATGGTTTCCAAGTAAAAGGCGTTCAAAATTCCTACCTCGGGGTCATGGACCATTTCATGTTTTGGAATGGATCAATGACAATGCATATAGGCTTGACTTACCAGGTGAGTACGGTGGTAGTACAAGATTTAATGTTGTTGATTTATCTCCTTTTGATGCAGGTGATGATTTGAGGACAAATCCTTCTCAGGAGGGGGAGAATGATGCAATTCAAGGAGATGAATATGTTAAAGATGAACGCGGGGATGATCATATACATGGGAGTGGAGATAAATTTGCACAAGACCCTTTGTCACTTTCTAGTGGTCCAATTACAAGACTTAGAACCAAATTACAAACTTTGTTTATACGATCTTGGGTTCTTCAACCATCATTGTTATCGGGTTTCATTATAATTGTTGGTGAGATTCATTTGATTTGGTATCAGAGCTTATTTCTACGGCAAGTTTGACTATCCTTTTTTTTCCTTGTTTCCTCCTTTAGAAAAAAAAAAGAAAACAAAATATGACTAAATGACTAAGTTCAATGCATTTAAAGGTAACCAGCCAAGACTAGATTCATCCCCCATTTATTAACCTTAAAAATAGATAAATTTATGCCCATTTATGGTGTGAACATGATGGTCACGTTTTTGCATGATAATTATCTCCCCAAATTGCTTTAATGACAAGGACAAATCATTGATTATCATTTGGGCCCATGTTGATCTCTATCTTTTCAGAATCACCCCATTTCTCTTGGATCATCCCAATAAGTACTTCCTTAAAATTTTTGGCTCTAAGTCTTGTAATTGGACCACTAGAAAGTGACAAAGGGTCTTGTGCAAATTTATCTCCACTACCATGTGTATGTTCAGGCTCGCATTCATCTTCAACATATTTAGCTCCTTCAATTGCATCAGTGTAAGCGATATATTCCTAGACTTTTGAGTATATGTATAATGAATTCGAATTTCGATGATGAAATTCCTCATTTTAGGGGGAAGAATGTAATACCCCGTAATATAAAGTAAATTAAATAAATTATAATTGTGCAAAATTATCTATATTTACTAGTGACATCACTAAAATTGTGTTATTATTGATTAGTTAATTGAAATTGAAGTAAAGAAATATTACTATAATTATTTAATGAATAAAATAACTATGTTAATGAAATAATTTGGGGGGACTTTTGGGAGATGTAGAAGGTCCGATTACACCCTAAAAGGTTGGGTTTTAAGGCCCATAGGATAGTATATGACTTGGGATAGATTTTATTATTCGAATATAGTTTTGGTCTTATTTAATAAAGGTCCATGTGAGGGCCAAACCCAATTTCGTGCATAACGTATTAAAATAGTCATTAGGCTTAAACTAATTCACCATATTATCATTTGAGAAAAAATCCTAGATACTAGAGTGAAGGAGGTGACTTGGAGAAGAATAAAGGGAAATTAGGATTATTGGCTTGGAGTTCAACCCAGAAATTATAGGCAAGTTTATCTAGCATAAATATATAACTGGAATTATGATTATAGTGTAATTATGTATTTGATTTTGAACATAATTGAATTAATCTGCAATTATATTAAAATTTATCAACTAATTAAGTTATTAGTTCTATATCGAAATTGTTAAGACATTGAGACAAATTATTCATTAACTTTTATGTAAATGGATTAGATTGAGTTAAATTCATTTTAGTAATGGAATTATGTTAAAATCCTTTTGATTTTGGAGAGAATATATATAGATATATATTGAATTGATTGAAATTGTGAATTATCCATTGAATTTCATGTTGAAAATTTGAGAAAACCATTTTTATTTGTTGGGAATGATATTAGGTTATATACTAGATTTTAGCCCCACGCGATGTGCGGGCGATTTTCGATTACTGTTATACAATGTAGTGTTGAGGGACTCATAAAATTAAAATTAACATATATGGGATATGGAAACTAAACTTAGCCAAGTAACATAATTAGTTTGACCACCAGCTGAACCCCCACTACAAATTTATTCGAACTAAAATACATAATAACTTTATATTATAACAAATCAATACAATAAATTACCAACACCTCTATAAGCATAACCGATTTCTCGAATCTTTCGCATGTGAAGAAAGTGTCACCAAATTGTATTATAAATTCTAAAATAAACTAGAATAACTTATCGACAATCAACCTGAACAAATTAAGTTCATTTCTGTTGATACCAAAATTAATATGCTGATATGGACGATACCAAAATTAATATGCTAATATGGACGAATAATATGAGAACACGTGTCAATCTACTTGGCACAATAGCAACGAGGAAGTTCATTTCCCCGACCAACTCATGGTCTCTCCGAGCAACGAGGATACACCGAGGAACTTCAGCACTCCGAGGTACTCTAGCGCTCCGAGGAACTCCTGAGCAACGAGCAACTAAGGCGGTCCGAGCTGCATCTCGGCCATAACATTAATTGCCAGATAATCAACAGTTCAATTATTCATTGAATGTTCATCATCTTGATGCACACGCTGCATTAAATGTATTACCCTTTCATATGTATATCATTTAATGTATCAACCCTTGCATGTACAACCTAAGGGATATAAATACCTTGTATCGCCCTCATTCAAGGGGACCGGAATTTCTTGGTAGAACTTATAATCAAGAATTCCCAAACACTCAGTAATAACATAACAGTGGACGTAGGCCATTCATATAAGGCTGAACCACTTTAAAATCTTTGTCTCATTTTATTTATCTGTGATTGAATAATTAGAGCGATTTAATTTTTTACATCAACAGATTGGCGCCGTCTGTGGGAAACGATTGTTACTATCATTTTTCACCAAAAATCATTCATCATCAATGGCGGATAATCCAGAATCTAGCAATCGAAACGCTGGAAATACTGGAAATCCTCCGAATCCCTCTGCACCTCCAGATCTAGTCGGGATTATGACGAATCTGGCTCAAGGACAAACCGCCATGCAAGAAACAATGAGGCAACTCATACAAACCCTTCATGGCAGTGCACCTGCAGGTTCAGGACAGCAAAGTGGTCAGAGGCAAACTTATTTACTTTCTTCACGATCCAGGCGTACTGAGTCATATCGTAATGAGGAGTCTGATGATTTCTCTTATCAACCTGGGCGAACTTCGTCAATAAGGGCTACAGATACTGATCAGCGTATCACCCTCTCTCCAGAAAGACCCAGCGTCTTAGAAAGATTGAGTAGGGTGTCTCCTTTCAGTCGATTAGGCCCTAGGAGGAATAGGAGTCCACCTAAGACCATGTCGAGGAGTTTTCGACGACCATCAGATCTAAGAGAAGGATCAGCACAATCACGACCAGTTGCTCGTCAAGATAAATCTCAGGAGGCTACTTCAGAACGATCTATTGCTCGAACCAATAGGCCCGAGGAAGGAAATGAAGCATGGAAATGATCCCTTCAGCGCTTGGAGGATAGATTGGGAGAAATGGCTAAGGCGAAGAATCCCTTACAACGAACTTTTGTTCAAGGGACACCTTTTGTCCAGGCCATTGTTGGTTTTCCTACCCCGTCAAAGTTTAAAGCACCTGTGGTGACCCCCAAATATGATGGAAAGACAGATCCTGTTCTACACATAGAGAAATATCAAGTTGCTGCCGATATCTATGCTGTCCCCGACGAGATGAGATGTAGAGCATTCTCTGGAACTCTTACTGGAACTGCCCAGATTTGGTACAACAATCTTCCTCGGGGTAAGATTTCAACTTTCTTTCAGTTGGCTGAGTTGTTCATCGGCAATTTCTGTTTTGGAGCAAAGCCAGTAAAACGAGTAGCACATTTGTTAAGTGTTAGACAAAAATCTAGTGAGAGTACTAGAGATTACATAACTAGTTTCAATAACGAGAAGTTGGAGGTCATAGATTACGAAGATAAGACAACAATCACCGCTTTGATGAGTGGGTTTTTGCCTAATAAGTTGAATTATACTTTGGCGAAAGATCCACCTAAAACTATGTCAGAACTGATGGCAAAAGCGGCCAAAATCATGAATGCCGAGGAAGCTATGGCTGCAAAGAAGAATATAGATAAAGACACCAAGGTGGAAGTCGATAAGTCTAAGAATAAAGAGCATAATGGCAATGGCGGTGATAAACGCTCCAGAAATAGTAAATCATCATGGGAAGTCTTGAAGAAATATGACAATTATACTCCTTTGAAAATGGGTATTCATCATGTCTTGGAAGAAATCAAGAACAACGAGGAGGTAAAATGGCCAAAGAAACTGAGGTCAGACCCTGATTCAAGGAGTAAGGATAAATATTGCGAGTTTCATAAAGATCATGGTCACATGACCAAAAATTGCATAGCTCTTCAGAACGAGATTGAAACACTCATTCGAAGAGGAAAGCTAGCAAAATATGTTGATCGGGGAGGTGAAAGAAAAAATAATGACCGAGCTAGAGAGAGGTCTAGATCTCCTCGTCGAGTAGAGGAAAAAAAGAAGAGAAACCATGAAGATGATCCAGAGGATGACCCCGATCTTCCCAAGAAAAAAAGGCAGCCAGAACGAGAGGTATTTTCCATACGTTTTGGATCATTTGATTGTAATGTTATTATAGGAGGAGATGCAGGAGGAGGAGACCATACTGCAGAAAGAAAAGCTTACCTCGGAGAGGCTCAAGCTTGTTCATATATTCAGCGAATAAATCTGGCCGAGGACGATCGTCCGAGGAAGGTAAACAAAGAGAAGCTGGTCATTGGTTTTTCAAAAAACGATCTGGCAGGTGTTCTTTATCCTCATGACGATCCTCTGGTGATCAAAATGAGGATGAAGGAAGTAGTGATTTCAAGGGTGTTGGTAGATAATGGAAGCTCGGCAGACATCATGTATTATTCATGCTTTGATAGCTTGAATCTGAAATTATCTCAATTGGAACCTTATCACAGACCCCTCCTGGATTTTGCTGGCGAGAAAGTTTTTCCACTTGGGACGATCAAGTTGGATATATTCATTGGAACTTGGCCTGCTTGTCGAACAGAAAGAATACGCTTCTTTGTGATGGATAAGAATGTGCAGTCAGCCTACAACATCATCATGGGAAGAGTTGGTTTGAAGAAATTCGAAGCAGTTCCATCTACAGTGCATCAATGCTTAAAATTCCCAACAAACTTTAGAGTAGGAGTTGTGAAGGGTGACCAAAAAGTAGCTCGGGAATGCTATTATTCATCTGCTGAACAAGGGAGCTTGAGGAATCAAGGAAAAAGACTACAACCTACCAGGTGGAAGAAGATACAGAGATTGAAACTCTCGATCCTAGAGATGAATCCCAACTTGTAAAAGGACAGGTGGTGGAATCTACAGAAAATGTTATTCTGGATGACGAGCACCCAGAACGAGTAACCCAGATAGGTTCATCGTTGGATACTTCAATAAAATAGGAGTTGATAACTTTCTTGAGAAATAGGAAGAAAACTTTTGCATGGAGTCATGAAGACATGCCAGGAATAGATCCAAATTTCCTATGTCATGAACTCAATGTGAATAAGGAGATCAAGCCCGTAAAGCAGATAAGAAGGGTATTTAGCCCCGAGAAGAATCAAGCCATTCAAGAGGAGGTCGACAAGCTCCAGAAGGCTCAATTCATTGAAGATGTGAAATACCCGGACTGGTTGGCGAATGTGGTGATGGTAAAGAAGAAAAACAACAAATGGAGAATGTGTGTTGATTTCACTGATCTCAACAAGGCCTTCCCAAATGACCACTTTACATTACCCAGAATTGATTAGTTAGTGGATGCTACTTCTGGGCACGAGCTGCTTAGCATCATGGACGCTTATTCAGGCTACAACCAGATCAAGATGAAACCTGAAGACAGGGAGAGTACTTCTTTTATTACCCCTAGGGGAACTTATTGTTATAATGTTATGCCTTTTGGTTTAAAAAATGCAGGAGCGACATACCAGCGGCTGATGAACAAGGTTTTTGCCGAGCAAATCAGTTGCAATATGGAAGTCTATGTCGATGATATGCTGACAAAAAGTAAGAAAGCTGCTGATCATCTAGTTGATTTAAGTCAGACTTTTGATCAACTGGATAAATACCAGATGAATCTCAACCCAACGAAGTGCACATTTGGAGTACGAGAAGGAATGTTCCTCGGGTACATCGTCAACCAAAGAGGCATTGAAGCAAATCCAGAAAAGATCAAAGCTCTTTTAGGGTTGCGATCGCCAACGACGAAGAAAGAGGTACAGAGTCTTACAAGACGAGTTGCGGCGCTCAACAGATTTGTATCTCGAGCAACAGATAGATGCTTACCATTCTTCAAAACACTTCGAAAAACTTTCGAGTGGAATGATGAATGTGAAAAAGCCTTTCAAGACTTGAAAAAATATCTGGGAACACCTCCGCTGTTGTCAAGGCCAATAACGGGAGAAAAGTTGTACTTATACCTGGCAGTATCAGAGCATGCAGTCAGCTCGACATTGATCAAAATTGGAGAATGGAGTCCAGAAGCCAATTTATTACACAAGTAAGGCTTTCCGAGGTGCAGAGATCAGGTACCCAAAGTTAAAAAAATTGGCATTGGCATTAATTGAAGTAAGTAGAAGAATGAGGCCATATTTCCAGGCCCATACCATTATCGTGTATACCGACATGCCATTAAGACAAGCCCTTCATAAACCAGAAAAGTCAGGGAGACTGATGTACTGGGCAATAGAGCTCGGTGAATATGATATTGTGTATGAACCCAGGTCATCATTGAAAGGGCAAGCTGTAGTAGATTTTATAGCAGAGTTTACATATCCTGATACCCCTGAGGAACAAAAGTTGCTCACTGACCAACCTGTGGATGTTACAGGATCAACAGACATAATTCCAGACCAACTCCGGTTGGTAAAAGGGCTTGTGGATGTAGAAAGATCATCAAATTCAAACCCAGACCAACTCCGGTTGGTAAAAGGGCGAGAAGAAATGGTCGACGAGGAACGAAAATTAACAGAGGAGAATGGAAGAGAACAACAGATATTTCACCGAGGAACTCTATTGGATAAGAAATTTGAACACAAATTACCTACATGGAGATTGTATGTAGATGGGTCATCTTGCACAGTAGGTTGTGGAGCGGGGATTGTTTTGAAAACCCCAGACGAGATTGATATAGAATATGCCTTGCGATTTTAATTCAAAACCTCCAATAATGAGGCTGAATATGAGGCCATGATAGCAGGTCTTAATTTAGCAAAGATCATGGAAGCACAACAAGTGATGGTATTCAGTGATTCTCAGTTAATTGTGAATCAGATGATGGGAACATATGCGGTTAAAGGGGAATTAATGATCAAGTATCATGCAAAGGTGATGGAATTATTGGCAGAATTTGACGCCATTCAGTTGATCAGAATACCCAGAATAGAAAATGCACAAGCAGATGCACTGGCCCCACTAGCATCAGCTACTCATACCGAGCTACGAAGAACGATACCAATTGAAGTACTGGAAAGTCGAAGCATAGATGAAGACTTGACGATGAATGTTATTACCCTTGATCTAGGACCATCTTGGATGGATACCATCAGGGCATATATTGAAGAAGGAGGATTGCCAGAGGACAAGCTCGCGGCAAAGAAATTGAAGTTTAAAGCTGCCCGGTATGTACTAACTAATGGCGTTTTGTACAGACGGGGAATTATGGTAGGTTTGCAGAGATGTGTACATCCCTCCGAGGTGAAATAATTGATTGAAGAGATCCATTAAGGGTCATGTGGAGCCCATGTAGCAGGTCGAACACTTTTACAAAGGGTGATGACACAGGGATATTTCTGGCCGACGATGAGGGCTGATTGTATAGCCTATGCCAAGAGATGTGATAAGTGCCAACGTTTTTCCTCCATCCGACGAACTCCACAAGCATTGTTGACACCCATAACTTCCCCTTGGCCATTCGCCATGTGGGGAATTGATTTGGCTGGACCATTGCCAACCACCCGAGGAAGATTCAAGTACCTCGTCGTCGCAGTAGACTATTTTACTAAGTGGGTAGAAGCTGAACCCCTTATCGACATGACGTACGAGAAGGTATACCAATTTGTTTGGAAGAATATCATCTGTCGATATGGTCTCCCTCATGCCTTCATCACAGACCATGGAACACAATTCGACAATGAAGAGTTTGCTGCCTATTGTCAACAATCAAACATCCTGAAGACTCATTCAGCACCAGGTCATCCTCAAAGCAATGGGCAGACTGAGGTGTCAAACAGAACGCTACTAAATGGTTTGAAGAAGAGGCTAAGTGAGGCTAAAGCTAATTGGATTAATGAGCTACAGTCAGTATTGTGGGCTTACCGAATAACTCCCGGAGCAGCAACTGGAGAATCACCATATATGCTGGCATTTGGAAGTGAGGCTGTAATACCTGCTGAGTTGGGTCTCCCAACACACAAAGTGCTAAATTTCAATTCCCCAGTCAGTGACTTGATGAGAAGATTAGATTTGGACATGCTCGAGGAGGTTAGAGAAGAGGCAGCCATTAGGAATGCTGCTTACCAACAACGTACAACTCTATTCTACAACAAAAGGGTGAAGAAGTGCGACTTAAAAGAAGGGGATTATGTGCTAAAGAAGGTCATTCAGAAGCACAATAAACTTGAAGCCAACTGGCATGGACCTTACCGAGTTACAGAAGTTATCCGACCAGGAACTTACCGAATAGCAACTCTAGAAGGAGAGGAATTTAAGAATGCATGGAATGCTGAACACCTACGCAAGTATTATCAATAATGTAAAATGTAAAGCAATTCCTTCATTATGAATAAAACGATGATGTTTCACCATCTCCTTCCTTTTATTACAATTTTTTTGGGGAATACTAGTGTGATACACTACACTGATAGTTCGAGCGTGATCAACTTCGGTTGGTAAAACAGCGAGAACAAATTATACTCCTTTGGTTAGGAGGCGTACACTTGCGTGATCAACTTCGGTTGGTAAAAGAGCTTGTGGACAAGATAGTTCGAAAGAACCTGATAGTTCGAGCGTTATCAACTTCGGTTGGTAAAATAGCGAGAACAAATTATACTCCTTTGGTTAGGAGGCGTACACTTGCGTGATCAACTTCGGTTGGTAAAAGAGCTTGTGGACAAGATAGTTCGAAAGAACCTGATAGTTTGAGCGTGATCAACTTCGGTTGGTAAAATAGCGAGAACAAATTATACTCCTTTGGTTAGGAGGTGTACACTTGCGTGATCAACTTCGGTTGGTAAAAGAGCTTGTGGACAAGATATTTCGAAAGAACCTGATAGTTCAAACCCATAACCAACTTTGGATGGTAAAATGGCAAGAACAACATTCTTAAAAATGCCAATTTTGGCTGGTTAAGAAACAAAATATGCCAACAAGTTGGTCGGAAGGTAAAACCTTTCTAGAAAATACAAGATATTCCAAACTGAGCCAAGTATAGTTGGTCGGGGATAAAAACCCACTAACTGTAGTTGGTCAACGAGGAGAATTTATCGACGAGGAGGGTCCACCAATCTGGTTGGTCGGACACATTTTTATGAAAACTCTTGCTAATTATATTTGGTCGACGAGTACAATTTAACAACCTTGGTTGGTTGGAAAATATTTTAAACATTTTTATACTCATTACTTTATTATTAAGTGATCGAACAACATTTTTGATACTTGTAAATTTTTATTACTAAGTTGGTTGATGAACAGCACAAAATTGTTATCTTTTTAATAGATACATATATAGTGTTTAGCACATAAGAATAGCAATACAGATTTACAAACAGAAAATGAAAGTCTTTAATTAAAAATCAAAATAAATTACAAGTTGCATATATATATGCTAACCATTACATTGAAAATCCTATTCTATTGGTTTTTTCCCTTCAGCCTTCGACACAGGTTCCTCGCCAGCAGGAGGATCATTTAATGTCTGAAGAGAATTGATAAAATTCAAATCCTTCAACATCCTGACATTCATTACTGAAGGAGTATCCAAGAGATGCTCGGGACGAGATAATTCAACCTGAGAATGAAGACTATAGTCACCAAGATATTTTGAAATTAAACTCCGAGGAATGGAACGAGCTGGGATCCATTCCATGTCCAATTTGAAAGGTGGCACAGGCAAGTCTAGTAACCCTGGAGCATGATAATCCCATAAATAATTCCCTTGCTCCAATTTTAATACACCCAGGGCATTCAACCACCCCTGCTTATAACCTTCATTATTGGCGTGTTCAATACGAGCATCTAAATGAACTAGAGCTTCGTTGTATCCAGCCATCCAAAATTCCCTGGGCTGTTTATGGAATTGGAAGGTTAATCTATCCAATTGTTCAAGAAGGTTTTTAGCGAAAAGGTCCTTGGTATGTAAAGCAGACTTCGTCGCAGTAAGTTGATCTTCCAAGGTCAGATTTTTCTTGGACATTTCAGACAGAGCACGATCTTTTGCATTCAATTGGAACGCTTGAGTTTCCAAAGTAGACTGAGTGCGAGCCTCTTCAACATTATGGCTGAAAACTCTTGATCGACTCCGAGCAGGGAGAGAACTTTACTCCTCGATAACATTTTGAACAGTTCTTCCTCGCCCACGAGAACCTCTTCCTCGTCCCCGAGCAGTAGCAGAAACACCAGACTTTCTTAAAGTATCCAATTCTTGCCTTAATTTGGCGTTTTCAACCTCTAAGAAGGAGACTCCTTCATCAGTGACCGACACCAAGGCAACAGAGGATGAAGCTGCAGACTCGTATTGCGCCAACTTTTTCTGCAAATTGTTGTTCTCTTGTTCCAGCAGCTCGGCGATCTGTCTGCAGGCCTCAACTTCACCTTTTAGGGTTCTCTCCCTAACATCGTACCCAGCAATGATCTTTTTGTGACCTGTCTCAGAGGAAAGTTATTGATACCTATTCACATATTCCTTGTGCAACAAAGCAGTTGATTCATTGTGCTGACTCTGAAGATCTTCTAAGGAACAATGAAGCTCCTCAATCAAGTCATAGTAGGCCACGTTGTTGGCCACAGCTCGGTCAAGTAAATACTTCAAGTACCGATAAGCCTCAATTGCTTGTTCTGAGGCATCATGGCTAAGGATGTCAATAATTTCTGATACACTCAAATTTGTATGACCAGCTCTATAATATTCATGGCATTGTTGCATCAGCTTTGTATCATGTGCAGATATCAGTTCCATTCTAGCCACAAACTAATAATGAAAAGAAGACAACAGTCAACAAAAACAAATCATCAACAACAGAGATGAACAAAGATGTATTTTATTAGATCATAAAAAGATTACATTGTTTGATTACAAATAATGAAAGATAAAAATGATACCGAACAACTTCACACCTTTTCCTTGTCTCCCAAGACTTTCTCGGGAGGCTGGGACAAGGAGCTTGGTTGCTCGGTGGTAACAGCAGCTTGATCAGCAGGAGTTGAAATTTTCTCAGGAGGAGGAAGCATGGAAGAAATGTCCTTGTTGGCAGAAGGTAGAGAGGCAGGGACTTGATCACCCATGGCCATGGAAGATTCATCAGAGATGGGCTCATCTTCTTCTTCTTCTACAATTGGTGGGGGAGGACCAGGGAGGTGTAGCTGAAATAGCTCAGAGTCGTCTTTGATCTTCAATTCCTGCAGGGCAGCTACCCAGCCATCTCAGAAGTATTTCAACTTCCCGTATTGTACTTGGGATGTCATCGCAGCAATCCCTTTGTCCCATCCTTTATCCCAGCCAGCGCTGAAGGATTTTTTAACTGCGAGTTTCCTTTTCAGTTTCTCCGAGGAGAGCTTCTCAGATAGAAGATCCTCGGCAGTCTTTAACTTCACATCCAATTATTCTTTTTAGCGCTTTACATCTCGCAGGACAGACAACTCTTCCTCTGCCTTTTTCAGTTTATCTTCAAGCTCTCCAAAGTTCTTGAGCTTGTCGTCATATTTTTGATGCTCGACCTCTAAATTTTTCACCTTATTCTCCAAACTCTTGGAGATCTCAGCCAGCTTCACTTTCTCAGCTTCAACTATAGACAACTTTTTCTCCCAGATAGCTTTGTCCTCATTATACTGCTGACGAGAATCCTTCAAGGATTGGGTCAAACCCAGCAGAGCATCCTCTACCCCCGACGAGGAGCTGGAAGCTTTAATTGCTTCATCTTTCTTCACGATGTTGTTAAAATAATTCACCAGCTAAACAAGGGAAAAAGTGACAAATCAGTACAAAAATACAAGTATTCAAAGAAAGAAAGGAAATTCAGAGTGTGAGAGATTTACTGAAGCCAGGTGACGGGTAGCTAGGGATGTCAGCATATCCCTAGAAATCTTTTCATCAGTTTCTTGGACCTCGGGTATGATCCAAGTTTTTACCGAGCTCATGGCAGAGCTCGGAGGAATGATGGTTGGAACACCAACACCACCAGCTGGTAGAGAGGAGATGGTTTCAGCCGGATTGACAGTTTCAGCCAAATTGACTGAGGATGATTTCCTCAATCTCCTCAAAGGGACTTCAGCAATTTCAACCAAGGAAGAGCTCTTGGTTGGAGAGATAGCAGTCATCTCCACAGGAGTAACCTTCTTGCTCAGAGCCACTGGGGGCTTCTCGGTAGCTTTGGAAGGCACAACATCCACCTTCTTAGTCCCTTCTGGGACATCAATTTTGCTTTTCTTGGCCTCAGCAGCAGAAGTAGTGTCATCAAATAGAGCAGGAGGAGCTCTTTTCCTGCCCATTCTCTGACTTAAAGGGATGTGAGAATCTGAAGAAGAATCCTCTGGAGTTGAGGCTTGCTCAACAGATCTAATCACATGACGAGCAGTATAAGAAGTCGTATAGCTCCTATACTGCAGCAAATATGATGCAGACCTGATGTGCTCGTATGCAACGTTCTTATGCAAACCCCAGATAAGTTTCAGATGCTTAATATTAACCTCTGATTCTTTTGGAGTTTTTCTTTTACTATCCACTGCAAATAAATACATAATGAAATATCAGTCATACATTTTGTCAAATATGATAAAAGCATAATTTCATAAGTAAAGGAAAATGAGAATGAACCTATCCCATTGCCATATGGGGGGCATTTAGGACCCTGGTATACTGCATCTCCAACCAAGGGGGCATATTGCCAATTTTTAATAACCACTCCATGTTCAAAATAATCTATATTTGCATCAGGGAGGTTAACTACAAGAGCCCTATTTAAAAACCTAGTTTTTAAGTAATAAACATTATCTAAAATAGCCCATCTATAGCAATACATAATCTCAGGAATCCCTATACGAGTCCCGTGAGTCAGATTTAATTTATACACCCCATTAATTATTCTCCATGAATTGGGGGCTATTTTTGCAGGAACAACGTCAAAGTACTGACAGAACTCTAAGCATAAGGGGTTTGGTGGAAAAGAAAATCCACATTCAGCAATGAATAGACTGGGGAACCAATGTCCCTCAGCCAATCGAAAATAATCTAAAGGCTCAGAAAGAACCTCCAGAGTTACCCAGGAAGGAATGGAAAAATTGGAACGAAATTTCTCAACAGATTCCACAAGATAAACCATAGTGAATAAAAGAAATACAGAAGAAAAGAAGAGAATCTTACAGGGAAAAAGGAAGAGCTGACAACTAGCGAAGGAAAAGATGAACGCACAAGAGAGAGAGAGAACAGAAAGCTTGAATGCAGAAAATGGGAAAAGGTAGAAGACGGTATGGTTACCTAAGAAGTTTAAATACTTTACCTTGGGAGCTGCGAAAGAAATGATTACACAAAAGAAACTAATACGCCATCGGCGGCTAAAAGGACAAAAATGCACGAAGATCGAAGCACTCATAAAAATTCAAAAAGGCGGATTCTGCGAATTTAGAAGGAAATTCAAATATGAAGAAAAGGCTCCTAAAACCCAGGAAAGTCATTTAATATCGCCATATACCGAGAAAGAATGTTCCATACTCCTCAAAGTTCGAAATATCAAACATTGGGGGCTTCTGTTGATACCAAAATTAATATGCTGATATGGACGAATAATATGAGAACACGTGTCAATCTACTTGGCACAATAACAACGAGGAAGTTCATTTCCCCGACCAACTCATGGTCTCTTCGAGCAACGAGGATACACCGAGGAACTTCAGCACTCCGAGGTACTCTAGCGCTCCGAGGAACTCCTGAGCAACGAGCAACTAAGGCGGTCCGAGCTGCATCTCGGCCATAACATTAATTGCCAGATAATCAACAGTTCAATTATTCATTGAATGTTCATCATCTTGACGCACACGCTGCATTAAATGTATTACCCTTTCATATGTATATCATTTAATGTATCAACCCTTGCATATACAGCCTAAGGGCTATAAATACCTTGTATCGCCCTCATTCAAGGGGACCGAAATTTCTTGGTAGAACTTATAATCAAGAATTCCCAAACACTCAGCAATAACATAACAGTGGACGTAGGCCATTCATATAAGGCTGAACCACTTTAAAATCTTTGTCTCATTTTATTTATCTGTGATTGAATAATTAGAGCGATCTAATTTTTTACATCAACACACATAAAAACACAACATATAATATTGGTTACAAACAATATCCAGAATATCTGTTAAAAAACATATGTATCGAGTGTTTTTGAAAATATAGTTTGTAACTTAAAATATATAATCAGTATGATAAATATTACTTTTAAGAAAAAATTCCGAAACCCAAATGTGATACAAATCATTTTACATAAAGGGATAAATTTGTAATTCAAGAAAGGCTATTTGAGACATGAAACAGATGGATACATTGACAAATATGTGAATAGAAAGAAAACTAAAATTGAGGACAACACTAAACATCTATTGAAATATAAAAATATAATTAAAATAACACACACAAATCAGGTATATAATTTGACAAATCTGTGAATGGAAGGGAAAAAATGGAAAAAAAACACCAAACAATTAGTTCAAGGAACTTGACATCTCATTTGTATCTTATTCCCCTTCTCCACACTCTTTCCAGGAACCCTTCATCTTTAACCTAATTAAAAATAATTGTATCCCGTAAGTTCACACACGATTTCTCTAAATATCGATCAACACTGGTAGAAAATTGCTTCTAAGCACCATGGATATTTGTCACTACTTTTTCGCACCAATATGGGAAGCAAACATACTGAATAACATCCCTATGAAGAACATGAGTTCATTAACTCCCTAAGACAAAAAAATTACAATTCAAGACACAAATTTATATATATATAAAGAGAGAGAGAGAGAGAGAAGCTGGACAAAGCCGGTGGTTAGGCAGACGCCCCATTATTCGTGGTGTTACAATGAATCCCTTTTCTTACTCACTCGATAGTTATGGCTGCTATCCTAATAGTTGCAACTTGCTTATCTTATGTTGATAACAAGGTCTTCCTCATTTTATAGTTGATAAGTAAAACATTGCCTTTAATCCACTTAATAGTAATCTACTAATCTGCCTCCGGTGACTTTCTCAAGGCTCCGCAGGAGAAGAAAGAATGTCCCGCTTACTCCCTCGTCATCATCATCATCATCCTTGCCTTAATCCCATCATATGGGGTCGGCCACATGGATTCTCTTCTTCCATTCTAATCTATCATATGCAATATTATCATTCAAATTTAATTCCTTAAGTTCTCTCCTAATACTTTCCTCCCATGATAGCTTAGGGCGGCTTCTTTCTCTTTTACCCTCTATTTCCAATAATATTTCTCTTGTTATAGGTGCATCTACTGGTCCATGCAACTTATGTCCGTACCACCTAAGTCTATTTTCTCTTAATTTATCCCTAATTGGAGCAACTCTTAACTTTTCTCTCATGTACTGGTTTTTAATTTTGTCCTTTATAGTAATTCCCATCATCCATTGGAGCATCCTCATCTCACTAACATGGAGACTTTGTTCATGTTTTTTCTTTAAAGCCCAACACTCAGCTTCATATAGGGCCACTGGGCTAAATGTTGTTCTATAAAATTTTCCTTTTAATTTATTAGTTATCCTCTTATCACATAACACCCCACTTGCGTGTCTCCATTTCATTCAACCAGTTGATATTCTACTCGTAACATCCTCTTCAATATCCCCATTACTTTGTAACACTTAGCCTAAATAATGAAATTTATTAGTTCAATCTTTAACATTATGCTATTCGATGCCTCATTTTTGAATTTACATTCCATAAGTTCTGTTTTACTTCTACTAATTCTTAGTCCCTTAGGCTATAAGGCTTTTCTCCAAGTATCAACTCTCATCACTAAGCCCTCCTTTGAAGTGTTTACTAAAACTATATCATCTGCAAATAACATACATGACGAAACATCTTCTTATATGTAGACCCACTTTTATCATAAAGTCATTAGTTTCTCCACATATAGTTCTTATTCTAGTCTTTGTGTTATCATAAACATCTTCAATAACTTTAATATAACTCATAGGGATTCTTTTCCTCCTTAAATCCCACCAAATTATATCCCTAGGTACTCTATCATAAGCCTTTTCTAAGTCTATAAAGACTATATAGAAGTTTTTATTCTTAGTTCTACATTTTTCAATTAACTATCTAATAAGTAAGTAGCATTCGTGATTGATCGCCCTAGAATAAATCTAAATTTATTGTCCAAAATAGTTGACTCATTTCTTAATATTTGTTCTATAACTTTTCCCATAATTTTATAGTGTGATTCATCAGTTTGATTCCTCTATAACTACCAAAGTATTGTATATCCCCTTAATTTTGATACAAAAGTATTATGGTGATTTTCCTCCACTCATCTGACATGTTTCCTTCTCTGAAAATTTTATTAAATAAACATGTTAACCATTTGATCCGAGTACTTTCAAGGGTCCTCCATACCTCTATGGGTATTTTATTCGGGCCAACCGCTTTATTCGTCCCCCTTACTCCCTATTCTCTCTTAAAGTTCGATCGACTCGACTCTTTTCCCTACCCTTGGACCTCTCACTTCATTTCATTCTTCTTTTGTACCATTGCTTGAATGATGACACCCAATCAACCTGACTTTACCAAATGCCCACACCCATTTTCGGGTCTATATTTTACGCATCATTTTGATGAATTGGGAGCTTGAATATTCGTTAATGGAGGTTTGAAGATGCAAAGTATGTAAGGAAGAAGATGAGAAAATCCGAGACTATCGATCGATCGATTCTAACCCCTTCAGTTTTGGTCAAGTTTAGTTCGGGGTTTGATCATTTGATTTGTGAGCCTAATTTTGAGATGGGATTTACATGTTTTAAATTAACATGGAACAATGAGGATTCTTAATTGAATAATTATCTTAATTAATAGAAATTATTTAATTAATAAGATAGAGGTAAGTCTCGTAATCCTTGACTATGTAGGATTACTTGATTGGTGTATTATGTGCAACATACACGGCGTGTGTACTCGTGGGCTAGGTACTA
Source organism: Sambucus nigra (assembly GCA_949130495.1). Taxonomy (NCBI): domain Eukaryota; kingdom Viridiplantae; phylum Streptophyta; class Magnoliopsida; order Dipsacales; family Adoxaceae; genus Sambucus; species Sambucus nigra. The sequence continues at coordinate 50,145,953 of OX422213.1, forward strand.
GAGGGACGAATATCCTTATTGGGGATGCAATCAATGGAGACCATTACCCTGATTGATGGTGATGGGTTTGACTTGGCTATATTTATCCTGAACACTACGTTCTATAATTTCTGATGCATCAAGACTAAGATGCTCGGGTTGATCATTTCGTATAGCTCTGGGTATGGGGTTATATGACTGGTGTAAAGGCTTAGTGATTATCCCTTTGGATATTATTTTATGATTATAGATGTGGGACAGCTTATAACTATTTCTAGTACGCGCGAGCAATCCTCGAAGGCAATATGATAGGCCTAAGTTTTGTGTGGGCTTGTGGTGAGGCCTTTGATGAGGTATTGTGACTTATTAATGGAAAAAGTGGATTTTTTACTTAAAACTTTATAATGATGAATAAGACTTAATCACGGGGAACATATGGGTTCGGGAGTAGATGCATGTGATAGTTAGGGCTATTTTAGATTAGGTTAACTTAAAAGAAACTAAAAGAATAGAAGAGGATATATAATGATATTGTAGTCCAAGGTCAATTATATGGTCATACTACTTAGACTTGTTGTTATTATCTCCCATTAACATTTTCTAGGTCATAGGCTTCTAGTGCAACCTCATCCTTGATCCAGTCTTGATCTCCTCTTCATTTTTTGGGGGCTTAAATTAAGAATATCATAAAAACAAAAGGGTATACAAGAAAAGGAGTGCATACCCTCCTAGGGGTTAATTTCGTAGGAGAAACACACCTCAAATACACGACTAATGTCGCTGCAAGAAGGAAAGCAACTATCCTAACTAACACAAACCAATACAAATCAAAAAGCAAACCACTATCATCAAGACCCCAATTTCATGCATATCAGCCAGTTGTTGAAGTTTCTCCTAAATTTTCCAGGTATAGGATTTGCAATTGACAAAAAATGTGATATCATTCATGACGCTGGCATGGCTGGTCGTAGAGTTCCTGAAAATACAGTTATTTCTCTCCATCCATATGCAGTAGATGGCAGCAACAAGGAGGTCCTTTTGAACTTTTGAGTGAGGTCTTTCCGTAAGAAATTATGGGTGGCATTCGAAATGATCTCCTCCCGGGTGGTAGCCTCATGGTTGTAGGCGTTGTTGTGTAAGGACACAAGTCTACGATTGAGTCTTAATATAGTGTTGGCTCAATTCGGGACAAAAACATTTTAGTCATAGGATAGTGTTCAAGTGTACGTAGAGGCCAAGAGTATAAAGTTTCATCATATGTCGGGTTTAGTGTGCCTCGTTTCTACGTCAACAACATTGTTCCAATACTCCTAAGGTATGAATGCATTTATATATATATATATATAGGAGTTTGGAAATTTATTGTGTGTAATTTGTAATTTATAATTTTTTTATACATTAATTTTAACGACTTTGTTTTACTCAGAAAATATTTTTTTAGAACTTTTCATAAAAAGTTTTGGACTTAAAATGAATAGTGCATTTTCTGGTAAGTCGCTCGAACGAACTGGAATCTCGTTCGAACGAGATTCCCAGTTCGTTCGAATGAGACTTCTAACGAGATTTCTTTTTCACCTCTGGAACATCGTTAGTAAAGTCGTTCGAACGATAGTGTCGTTCGAACGACATTGGTGGGAACAGTTTTGGGCAGTTTTTTGCAGTTTTCTCCATGTTCCCACTATCTTTTCCCCACTACTTTTTGATAGAATTATCAAGTGCGGGAACCAACCTTTTCCAAGTAATCTTTTCATATTCTAAGAGACTTTTAGGTAGAGCAAATCTTCCAAGAAAAAGTTCCATGTTTTGTGTTTGATTTTCACGGATTAAATTCACCAAAAACACATACAAACCTAATAGTTTATTTATTCCAAGTTCCTTAATATGTATCATTGCTTGGAGTGTTTGGCACCGGGTTTTTCTCTAATAGGGGGAGAAATGGTATCTAATCATATTGTCATCGTATTTTAGTTTGGGAGATTTATCTTAGGGGGAGACGTCTTTTTAAGTAGGTCTTTTATTTGATAAAGGGGAGAATTAATTTAGGGGGAGTATTTATTTTACATGCATTTAATATTCTTGATATTCCCTATACGTGTGATAGTTTTCTTAAGTGTGCAGGAATTCTTCTAAATGGCAACTTTCATCCGCAAAGATATTGATCCTTGGATTTTTGAGTCAAGCTATGTATTTTTTCATTTTGGGTGGGATATTTTTTTAAGCCTAGTAGAGCTTGACGACCCCTTTAGAATTTTTATTTGGTTTTTGTCCCGGAATAGCCAAAGGGGGAGATTTGTAAGGACACAAGTCTCCGATTGAGTTTTAATATAGTGTTGGCTCAATTTCGGACAAACATTTGATTCATAGGATAGTGTTCAAGTGTATCCATCTAAACCTATGACGTGTTAGTTGAAGACATAGCGGCTAAGAGTATAAAGCTTTATCATATGTCGGGTTTATTGTGCCTCGTTTCTACGTCAACAACATTGTTCCAATGGTCCTAAGGTATGAATGCATTTTTATATATATATAGGAGTTTGGAAATTTATTGGGCGTAATTTGTAATTTATAATTTTTTTTATAAATTAATTTTAAAGACTTTGTTTTACTCAGAAAATTTGTTTTTTAGAACTTTTCATAAAAACTTTTGGACTTAAAATGAATAGTGTATTTTCTGGTAAGTCGTTCGAATGAACTGGAATCTCGTTCGAACGAGATTCCCATGTCGTTAGAACGAGATTCCTTTTTCACCTCCGGAATATCGTTAGTAAAGTCATTCAAACGAGAATGTCGTCCGAATGACATTGGTTGGAACAGTTTTTTGCAGTTTTCTCCATGTTTCCACAATCTTTTCCACACTACTTTTTGACAGAATTATCAAGTGCGGGAACCAACCTTTTCCAAGTAACTTTTTCGTATTCTAAGAGACTTTAGAGAGAGCAAATCTTCCAAGAAAAAAATCCATATTTTGTGTTTGATTTTCATGGATTAAATTCACTAAAAACACATACACATCCAATAGTTTGTTTATTCCATGTTTGGCATCGGGTTTTTCCCTACACCTCAAAGAAGAGAAGTTTGGGTTTACTTCTACATCCCACAAAGAAGAAGTTTGTTTGCTGTGACATACCCACTTGGATAAAGACTCCTCTTTGGGTGGCGGTGACCAAAAAAGTCCGATCGGTGGATTCTGAGACCGCGGTGGACCTCCGTGATTATTCGCTAAGCAGAGGTGTGTACAAGAAGGAGCGTTGAATCTTGGACATAGTTAAGTCAGGTGTTGTAACTCTTTTTATCTTGTACTTGTAAAACCGTACTTAGTGGATTTGAGGCTAGGGTCGTCCGAGGTTATTTTTCGTTGTGGATTTTCCTCGTACATCGTAGTGTAATAGTTGTTTACTTATTTTATCTTTTGCAAATTCACATTAGATGCATGCTTAGGTAAAAAGATAAAATTGGTATATTTAGTTTGGTGAAAATTTAATTTGGGTAAATATTAATTTAATTCAAGTCATTAATTTTATTGGATAAAATTTGGTTTGGCCTAAATTTCAAATTGAATATTTATTGTTAGGCAAATTTCTAGGACTTGGGTTGAGTTAATAAGTTTAAGTGAAAAATGTATTTGTTGATTAATTTACTGTCACTTTATGTTTTGTGAAATTTTAATTTGAAACAAATTAGAATTTGTTGTTTGGGTGTGTTATGTTGAACCATCCTTATTCTGCATTTAAAGGAAATTGACTTTTAAGATTTTAAAAATTGGGGGTCTACATTTCTAACAAGTGGTATCAGAGCGGGATCGCCAAATTATTGCGTTTAAGATCCTTTTAAATATTTTTTAACTAAAATACAATTTTTACCATTTTCAAAATTTCCTATTTTCAATGGTTCTAATTATGCGTATTGGAAAGCGCGCATGAAATCAACACTTAGGTCTATCGATGAGAGGGTTTGGTTGTTATTCGTTAACGGGTGGTCCCCACCTACATATTTAGTTGAAAATGAACGTGTTCCCAAACCCACTGATAGATGGAGTGATAATGAATTTAAACTTGCAAATTTTAATTTCCATGGTTTAAATGTCTTATTTAGAGCGGTCACACCGGATGAATTCCATCGCATTATGACGTGTGAAATCGCTTAAGAATCTTGGGATATTTTATAATTCACTCATGAAGGAACTAGTGTCGCAAAAGCTTCTAAACTCCAAAACCTCACCATTCAATTTGAAACCATCAAAATTAATGAGAAAGAAACTTTTGATGAATTTTATGCTAGACTTTTCGATATAGTTAATTTATCTTTTAATTTGGGAGAGAAAATACCTGACAACCGAGTAGTAAAGAAAATTTTAAGGTCCCTACCCAATAGATTTATTCCTAAGGTGACTATGTTAAATTCTTTATCCACTTTAGCCTCTACGAAATTATAAGAGCTCGTAGGTGATTTACAAACTTATGAACTAGACATGTTTCCCTCTAAAACTGAAAATAAATTAGATAAGGGAGTTGATTTGAAAGCCCGAAAGGAGGAAAAACAAATAGTAGAGAGTGACTCGGAAGATATGGCTATGTTTGCCAGGAAGTTTTAAAAATTTCTTAAATTTAACCATGATAAATTTAAAAAAAATTATTTTAAGAAATTTGAAAATTCTAAGCATGACGAAGCCGAGAAGATCCCTAAAACTTTTAATGAAAATTTAAATCGGGACCAGTCAAATAGGTGTTACGGTTGTGAGGGTTATGTCCATAGGGCGAAAGAGTGCCCCACTAAACTAAGGAGAGAGGGTAAGCAACCAATTTCATACAATGCAACCCTTAATGACAGTGATAAGGAAGAGGGACCCGATTCCCCCACTAAGCCCAACTTTGTGGCTTTAATGGCAAGTCATGTGAGTGAAAGTGAGCACTCCTTTATTGATGAAATTTTAACACATGACACTTCCAAGGCCTTTGTTCGTGAATCCCAAAGAGATGATGGTAATGAGAGTACAGAAGAAAAAGAGAGTGAAAGTGACAATGAGGTTGATGTGAGTGAATTTCAATTTGCTTTTGAAGAATTATATAAATAATCTATTAAATTAAAAAGAACAAATTTGAAGTTAGAAGCTAGTTTGAAAGAGCATGTCGAGGTCATTAATGAGAGTGTTTTAGTGGAAGACCTTAGGACACGTGAAAGAGCTCTTCGTGAGAAGCTTGAATATGTAGAAGGCGAGAGAGGTAGCCTTAAAGGTTTAATGTAATCCTTGAAAAAGGAGCTTCTCGCGTTTGAAGAGCGCCATATTTTATTAGAGTCTCACATTTTACATTTAAAAAATAAACTAAAAGACTCTAGTAAAGTAAAATTTTATTTGGAGTGTCGTTTGGAGAAATTAGATAAAATATTAGGAACGGTTCAAATAAAAAATGACTCGTGTGGTTTAGGCTTCGATACTTGTAATGAATCAACTTATAAAGTCAAAACCAAAATTTTAAGAGAATCACCTAGGAAATCCTTTAGAGATCAATCCTTAGGTTCCACCTTTCGACGAGTTTTTATTTGTTCACATTGTGGTCGAAAAGGCCATCTTAAGAAATTTCGTTTTGATCTTAAACGAGGTCCTAGAAAATCCCTACGTAAGGCAACCGAGGTAGCCAAGATTCTTACTTCCCTAGATCGTCATTCATCATTAATTTGGGTTAGGATATCCAACTTGGTTGCTTTACAAGATAGGTTTTTTTATTCTCATTTACTTTCACATGATTCCTCCCTTGCAAAATCTAAAGGTTGAATTTTCTAGTTGTTTGCATACTCTAGCTTTTTATGCCTCAAATTATATATCATTGCTAGGTGTATGCATGTTTAATCATTCTCTAGTCATTGCTTTATCACATATCACATGCTAGAATTATGATGTTTGTTTATCTTTTGTATTATAGCTCTTTCATTTTAGTTGGCATTTAATGAAAAATACAAAACTATTTTTGTTTATCATCTGTGTTTTATTTTTTTTAATTTAGGCTTAATGAAAAATACAAATGATTTTTGTAGAAAAATTCAAATGATTTTTGTTTGTCTTTTGAGTAAATGTTTTTATTTGTTTGGTTAAAAATTTTAAAAACTCAAAAAGATTTTTTTTGTGTGTATTTTAGTTTGACACACTCTATGTGGCATATACTTGTGTTTGAATCCCTTCTTTTTCGCTCCCATATGGTTAGAACTTTTGGTCTAGATTGTCAATCCTTAAAATGTTCTTTACCATGCTTACATGGAGTAGTTGGATTTTGTGTTGATATAATGGATTCTATTTTTATATGCCTCAATTCACACATGCATGAGCTCACTTGAACTTATAACTTCACATGTATATTTGAGCTTTGTGAGGTGTTCTCCTACCAATCTTGTCATCTACATGTTATGTGACCTAGGAGGACTAGTGCATGTTAAAATACGTTGACGTGATAATTGAGCGATAAAAGATTATATATATAAATGTGGACGGGGAAGGGCTCCGAAAGGAAAAATCATCCTTTGCGAGTAAGCCACCGTTTGCTTGGACCTAAAAGAAATACGTGGTCCATAGGCCTAAAAGAATAATGGCATTAAAAGAATTTTTTTTCCATGGCCTATTTGTTTGGTTTGATATAGTCATTCAAAAATTGATATGCTTAAATTGAGAGAGATTGAATGGTATATCAACGGTTTGCACAATGTCCATTTATCCTAGTTGTACTTTCAATGTCATGACTCTATTGGTTTGTATAGTCATTAAAACTCTAGGCTTGAATGCATTGTGTATATTTGTTCATTGAGTTCAATCTATATTGTCACGTGAGGTTATATTCAAATGTGATAAAGTCTTCAATCAAATGAGAACTCCGTGAGCATGTTTTAAGTGATTGGGTCTAAATTTAATTGTTGCTAGTTCACACCTCTACACTTCCGTTTCCATATGACACAGTTTATCCATACGAGTATGAAAAGCTTATTGTATTTTGTGTCATGTGTGGTGTCTATACCTATATATATGTGCGTGTACATTAGTGATAGTCATTATGTCTACATATATATGGTAATTTTCTCTTTGCCTAGCTTTCTAGTCCATCTATGCTTCAAATTCATGATTGGTATCTATCTTGTTGTATATTGTTGTTGATATCACATGCTTAGTATCTTACGTATTACATTGGTATCATTTCTTTTGCATCTTAGTTGGTATCCGTTATTATTTGTATGGATTAGTTTTGATTTTGTTTCCAATATGCTTTCATGCTCTTGCCACTCTACGCTTCATCGTGTTTAAATTAATTTTTATCCTTTGACTATTCCTGAACAAAAAAGGTGGAGAAGGATAGGGGGAGAAATGGTATCTAATCCTATTGTCATCATATACAATTGAAAATAATAATTTCAATACTTTAATTGAGGAGCTTACGGCGCGTGAGAAAAAATTAGAGATAAGCTAGAATATGTAAAGGGTGAGAGAGATAGTCTTCAAGGGTTGATGGAGGCTATGAAAAGGGATTTACTTGAGTTTGAGGATTTTAGGCGTTTACTTGAGTCGATGATAGGTGAACTTGAGAAGAGATTGAGAGATTTTAGTAAGGTTAAATTTGATTTTGAATCTAGGTCTAAGAAGTTAGGCAAAATTTTAACTTTTGCCACACATGCAAAACACAATGCTACTTTATAAGTGTTGGTTTCCAGATGAAATATTTTTTTTCCACCCGCTCATCACTACTTGAGGTGAGGTCATTATCACACTAGAGAAAATTTGTGAGTTGATGGGGCTTTAGCCCACTGGTAGTTTGAATAAAGCCTCCATTACCACTCTGATCAATTATTTCTTCCACACACTTTCTTTTAAAGAGGGATCCTCAACTGAGGTAACTTGTGGCAAAAAAAGGCTCTCCATTAGAGTTACCTACTTACATGCTTTGTGTTCTCTCGCATTTTCTACCGTCAAGAAAACCCAACGATTAACCAAGGAAGAACCTTATCAACATCTCTGCAAGATTGGCAAGGGGAGTTAAACTTCCTCTGGCTTCTCTGACCTTGGGTTCCCTCTACACCTGGCTGGATAGGACTCATTTGGACATGAAACGGTCTATGGGCAGGTATAATGTAGCAAAATTTGAAAATTCTCTTTTCCGTACTGGTTTCCTTTACACAAGGTTCCCTACTATTGCACTTAATGAGGCTCATCTGCCAATCATCCCTTTGAAACCCCATCGTCTTCTTCATTGGAACAAAAAACAAAGTTGAAAAGACATTTCCCCTATGATTGATCGGTACTCATCCTTTGTTCCCAAACCATATAGTGAATAAATATTCTCCCACATTTGATCTTTTTTTCACCAACATCCATGCCGTGGTAAAGCTGTAATGGAGGAGAGTTTTAGAATACCCTTCAAATGATGCTATGATCTTTCAAACTCCCAGACTACTTCCATCTTTCAAAGAATAGGGGCCACTTCTCAAACATATAATCCAGATAGGTGTTTTGATCAATTTGGGTTTGATCAAGGTGCCTCTAGCCCAATTCTTCAAGGTCCCCCTGAGGAGTAATTATTTCTCCAAGCTTATTCATATTATAACCCAATAGTCGTCTTGATATTGTGTGGCCAACTCAGTGGGAAGCTCACTATTCCCAACCTTAAGAGAAAAGTGATGTTACCAATAACTTTTTAATGAAATTTTGTCCAATGCAGCTCAGACGGATTAATGAGTTCATCCAAAGTCCTCAAACTTATCAAGGGGTCTAAAAGTTTCCCCCACTTTATCTTGGCCTCAAAAATAGTTTTGTGCAAGGGATTAAGTTCCCTCTAAGCACCAGACTAAAAGAGATCCCAACTGAGATCCCTCCCATGCCCCTATGAGCTATGTTCCATAAAAGAGAAAAAAGAAAGTCCATGCCCCGAAGAGACCTACCACTTTAGTCGAAGGTCCAACAAGTGAGGGGTCTTCTCAACCAGTCCCAAATAAATCTAAGGCAAGCAAGGGTGGCCAAACTTCTAAGTACAAGTCCAACTTAGGTTCCCCTATCCCTGATGGTATTCCTCCTAAAATAGTTGCCCCTATTCACGAGGACCTTATTGAGAAGTGAGGCCTTGAGGCCAATCGTGTTTTTTAATTATTCCAACAAGATACCCCTTCAGTACCCCCTCCATGCCCCAGCTAGGAAGGGTGAAGAGTCCCTTCTTAAATGTATAAGAAAAAGTCTTCCTTTCAGACTTGCTGAAGGAACTGCTGCTACTACCGACCAAGAGTCGATTTATCTGTTCAATGAGTGCAACCTGCGTTGCAGTTGCACTATTAGGGTTGAGTCCATTGCACACCTGTTTAATGAGTGTCATGTTTCCAAGGAGGTTTGGAAGGAGATTAGATTTCAAAATTAGGAGTATAGGGATGCTATGGATTGGCATGGTGTGTTGAAGTACGCTATTTCAAATCATAGTGGACCTAGTTTTGATAACCATATCAGGAATATACCATATACTGCCTATGGATGGAAAGAAATGCTAAACAGTTCAAGAGAATGACTAAGGACATTGATGTTCTAGTCAAAGAGATTGAGGTAATGATCAGAGCTAGGTACATGACTTGGAAGAAAGGGATAAGGAGTTTTTAAAACTGGATGGCATGCATGAACTAGGGAATACCGAAAAGTGCACTTGACTAGGTTTAGTGAGGGGCTTTTGGACCTTCTGTCCTATGTTTTTTTTATTACTTTCTCCCTGATGGGGTATTCCCTAAAGGGTGTTTTCAGGGTTTTTCCCTTCATGTTCTTGTAATTGTCTCTTTGGTTTATATATACATAATTCCCCCCCCCCCCCCCAAAAAAAAAAAATAGTTGATTTATCTATTTTTGTCACGGGTTCTCCTGTGGACATAGGTCCTGGGTTAGCCAGACAATTAATAAAATCTTTTACTTTACCAGATCATAAGGGTGTTGCCTCTGCCATGCCCCATTTGAAATTTTTTGAAAGGGCTGCTCAAAGCCTCGCCTTGGTAAAAATTCTTGCTTCTTCATACTTGTACTTTTTTATTGTTTTCTTGTACTAATTTGGCTTCTCTTTTTACAGTGCCTGGTTAATTTCAACCAGATGTTGGAGAAGGACGATGCACTTTGTTCTTCTTCAAATGATGTAGAAGAGGCTTTTGAAGGACTGGAGAAGTCCTTTATTGACTCCCAATCAGCATTGGAAAATGAGAAGCAGTCTTGGGAGAAAAAAATAAAAGTTATTGAGGAAGCTCAGAAAGAAGAAAGATGAAGACGAGGCTGTTGTAGCTCAGGGACAAGTCTCTGAGTTAAGGAAAAGCTTGGTTGCTGAGAAGGCTAAGAGGGTGAAGGCTATGGAAGCCTCTTTCAACAAGGTATGGGGGAAGGCCATAGTAGTTACTTCTGTCCAGATTAAGTACGTGAAAAAAGGTGTTACAAGGACGGTTGGTCAGTAACACTTTCTGAAGTTGGTACTCCTCAAAAGTCTGAGCTCTTCCTCAAACATGACCCTGGTTCCCCGCCAAACTTGGATGAGGAAGTTGAAGATGACGTGGTATTAGGGGACTCCACCCTTGTTCTGGAATATACAACCGACCAACTATAGAAAGTTGTTGAGTCTTCTCTCCCCAAAACTTTCGAGCAAATGACTCCAGGTGTAGACTTGCTCGACAATCAACATTTTTCCTTTTTGTCTGCATTTCTTTTTTATTTCCTTTCAATGTATTTGTAATCTGACTTTTATCAATGAAAATTACTATTTCTTGTCTCTATGCTTGTCTTCTTTCGATTACTGCTTCAAACTCTTTATTCTGTAATTTATTTTAGATTTCTTCACTCTTTATACTTCATGGCCAAAATGGATCAACTTTCCTCTACTGACTCTGAGCTACTCAAAAGGTGCAATGATCTTTTTAAGGCTGGTCACATGACTTTGTCTGAGGAAGATCTGTCAAAGTTGCTCGGGGCTGACGTCTCAGATTAAGCCAAGGAAGCTTATTTGTACCTGAAGTGTCTTCTTAATCGGGCAGTAGCTAATAATGTGGCTTACTTTGAAATGATAGAAGAACTTCAAGAAGACCATAAATAAAGTAAAGCTCTCTTGTATGCCGATTATAAACATAAATATAAAGCTTTGAGTGAAGCTTAGGGCTTTGAGGAAAAGTTGGAGAAACATTCATCTTCTTTTAGGAATTTTTTTTTTCTCAAGTGTGAAGTGGATGAGGCTAGGGCCATTGCCAAGCTATTGGAGAAAGAAAATAACAATTTGAGAGAGGAGCTGAATTCTTTAAAAGTTCCTTCAACTACTGCTATTGTTGATGAGGGAGTCTAATTTTTGGAGACTGAAAATGCTAATCTAAGGGAAGAAGTAGAGGCTTTAAAAAAATTCAAACCTTCTACCTCCTCCCGATCAAGAGCAAGACCTGGCTGAGCTACAATTGATGAAAGCAGAATTCAACAGACACTTGCAAATCAGGATGCACAAATAAAGGCCAAGAATTTAGCCATTGCTAAGATATCCAAAAAGATACAAACCCAGGGCGAGAAACTTGCAATCCAGTCTTCTCAACTGCAAATCAAGGAGGGAGTGCTGAAGAAACTACAATAGCAAGTTGAAAGGTTAACTTTTCAGTTTCACAAATAACCCAGAGAAGTGTGGATGTAGGGGTAAAATGAGGCTCTTGGTCATTTTGATGAACGCTTTAGTCAAGCTCAATGCGAAGGCTATAAATGGGGCTGGACATTTTGCCTAATAATTATGAAGGTTGATCAGGACAGTAGACTATGGTATTGGGTTGATCCAGGGCTTTTGGAGTGTAAGGATCCTCCTTTTAAATTGGATATCAGCTGGATCCCTATAAAAACCATTCCTCAATGCTTGATCTCCAAATACTTAGGGGATTATGGTTTGAAGACGAGTTATAAATAGTTTGACCTCCTTATCTATTAGATACTCCGAGCAGTAGCAATAGGAGAATGCTTCAAGATTTCAACTTCATTAACTCCCCATACACATTAGATGATCCTCCAGCAGGCATGAAATCGGCACCGAGCTCCTCTAAGGCTGAAGGAAAGCATCCATTAGAGTATTTTGCTCCTGTAATTCAACTATGAACAATATTTGCATGTAATGATCATTTATATGAATGAAAATATATTTTATTAACTTATTTTGTTAATTTCTGGATGTGAATGACTTCTTTGTTTCATCAGTTTATTGATACACTTAGGCATTTGCCCAAGTTTAGTACCAATTACTAATGAGATTATCATAGGTTCTATTGATATACTTAGATTTCTAAGTTTGGTATCAGTTACCATTGATGTGATCATAGGTTCTACTGGCACACTTAGATTTAAATCCAAGTTTACTACTAGTTACCCATGGTATTTCCATAGGTTCTTCCAATGCACCTAAATTTTTAGGTTTAGCATTAGTTACCAGTGGTGACTAGGCGTATGTGGAATATGTGTCTACATTCCTGTTTAAAGATCTTCACAACGTTCTTCCACCATTTTTCCCAGTTTGGATAAAACTTGTTGGTTTTTATACAGAGCTTTATCCTTGATTGTGTTGACCAAGTATTAAGGACTTAAAGTCCTATATTAACTTGGGTTTTTGTATGTTGTCGATCAACTTTTGTGCCCACCAACTATTGAGTGATCACCAATCAACTATGTGGTTGTTGTTTCGAGCAACTTTTAAAAGGTTTATCGACCAAATATGTGTGATGTACATCACTAGTACTCCCCAAAAAATCGAAAAAATGGAAGAAATCCACATTTTATTGATACTGATGTGACATGATTACAAAGATTTGTCTCATTACATTACTGCTAATATTTCCTAAGATGATCAGCATGCCAAGGATTTTTAAACTCTTCTCCTTCCAGAGTCTCAATTCTGTAAGTACCTAGTCAGATAACTGTTGAGATACAATATGGCCCATGATAATTGGCTTCAAGTTTGGTTCTCTTATGAATCAAATTCTTGAGCACATAATCCCCTTCCTTCAAGTTGGTCAATTTCATCCTTTTATTATAAAATCATGCTGTCCTTTATTGGTAAGTAGCATTTCTCAAGGTTGCATCCTCGCGTACTTCCTGCATCAGGTCTAGGTCTAATATGCGCATCAAATCACTAACAGGAGAAATAAAATTTAACACTTGGTGGGTTGGAAAACCTAGTTCAGCTGGTACCACGACTCAGTTCCAAATGCCAGCATGTATAGTGTTTCTCTAGTAGCAGTCCTTGGAGTTGTTCGGTATGCCCATAAAATGGAGTGTAGTTCATTAATCCAATTTCCTTTAGCCTCATCAAGTCTTTTCTTTAACCCATTGAGTATAGTCCTATTCATCACTTCAGTTTGCCCATTGCTTTGAGGATGACCTGGAGTAGAGTGCAGTTTTTGAATTTATGATTGGGCACAGTAGGTGGAAAATTCTTCATTATCAAACTTTATGCCATGGTCTGTGATCAGGGCGTAAGGAAAACCATATCTACAAATGATGTTTTTCCAGATAAACTGGTAGACCTTCTCATAAGGCATGTCTATTAATGGTTCTGCCTCCACCCATTTTGTGAAATAGTTCACAGCCACAACCAAGTACTTGAATCTTCCTCGGGTGGTTGGCATCCCGATTAAGTCTATTCCCCTCACAACGAATGGATAAGGTGAGGTGATTGGAGTAAGAGCAGCCTATGGAGTTTTACGAATGCTGGAGTACCTTTGGAACTTGTCACATCTCCTGGTGAAAGATATACAGTCTGCTCTAATAGTTAGCTAATAGTATCCCTTGGCATTAATTCGCTGCAACAATGATCTTCCTGCCATATGAGCCCCATAAGACCCTTCATGAACTTCATCTATCAAGTCTTGAACCTCCGTTGGATGGACACAACATTTAAGAATAGTTGTTCATCCTCTCTTGTATATTACTCCTTTTTCTAGCATATATCTTATTGATTTATACATAAGTTTTTTGGCCTCAATTGGATCTGCTGGCAAGATTCCTTCTTCAATATAAGCTTTGATGGGATCCATCTAAGATGACCCCATATCTACTGTGATAAAATTAATCATCAAGTCTTCATGAATACTCCTGTTGCCCAAAATTTTAATGAGAATAGTTCTTCGGAGCTCAATTCTAGTGGCTGATGCCAGTCTAGCAAGTGCATCAGCTCCAGCGTTTTCCAATCTTGGAATTCTACTTACCCGAATAACTGGTAATTTGGCTATGACTTCCACCGCCTTGGCTAAGTATTTTGTCATTAGCTTTCCTTTGGCTTCATACAAACTCAAAATTAGATACACCACCAATTGAGAATCACTGTGTGGCACGACTTGCTCGACGTTTAGTGATTGAGCTAGACTTAATCCCACAATGAGAGCTTCATACTCTGCTTTATTATTTGAGGCCTGAAACTAGAATCCAGAGCATATTCAATATCTATCCCATCAGGAGTATTGATTATTATACCTGCGACACTTTCGGTTGAACAACATGATCCATCTATATACAAGTTCCATATGGGGATGTCATCGTTAAATGTTTGGTCTGATAATATCCATGATGGAATATTTTACTCCCTGCTTCCTCATATCTTTCGGCCATCTCCTGTGCTCTGGTGGATGTCTCTGGTAGGTTGGTAGCAATTTCTTCTGAGCTTTCCCCTAATGGGGTTTGCTCGGGATGTTGATCATTGATGACACCAGTTGGGTTGTCCCTCATTTGATTTGCTCTGCCTAAGTTCTTCATTGCTCGGGAACCTCCGAATAAGTGAATTCAACAATGAAATCTGCCACAGCTTGGCCTTTTAATGATGACCTTATCTCATACACTATATCATATTCCCCTAGTTCTACCGCCCAATACATTAATCTCCCAGACTTCTTCAGTTTATACAAGGCTTGCCAAAGAGGCATGTCAGTGTACACCAGAATAGTATGGAAATGAAAATAAGGTTTCATCCGTCTTGATGCCTCAATCAATGCCAATGCTAATTTCTCCAGTCGTGTATATCTAATTTCTACTCCTTGGAAGGCTTTTCTCGTGTAGTAGACAGGCTTTTGAACTCCATTAGCTTCTTGTATCAAGGCAGAACTCACAGCTGACTCAGAGACGGACAAGTATAAGTACAACTTTTCTCCCAAAATTGGTCGGGAGAGCAACATGGGTGATCCCAAATACTTTTTCAACTCCATAAAAGCCTTATCACATTCCTCGTTCCATTCGAAACTCTTCCGCGACACTTTAAAGAATGTTAGACACTTGTTAGTAGCTCGAGTCACAAATCTGTTCAAGGTTGCTACTCGCCCAGTTAGCTTTTGGTCATCTTTCTTACAAGTAGGGAACTGTATTTCAATCAATGCCTTGATTTTGTTTAGGTTTGATTCAATTCCCTACTATGTACCAGAGAAACATTCCTTCCTGAATACCAAATTTGCACTTAGTCGGATTCAACTTCATTTGATGCTTCTCCAGGTGATCAAAGGTTTGGCTGAGGTCGACAATGTTGTTAGATCCTTTTTTGCTCTTTGTCAGCATGTCATCTACATATACTTCTATATTCTTGCATATTTTCTCCTCAAAGACTTTGTTCACCAATCTCTGGTAAGTAGCACCTGCATTTTTCAAACCAAATGGCATAACATTATAGCAGTAATTTCATCAGGGAGTAATAAAAGAGGTGCTTTCCCTATCTTTAGGCTTCATCTTAATCTGGTTATAACCAAAATACGCATCCATGAAACTTAATAGCTCATGCCCTTACGTAACATCAATGAGTTTATCAATCCTTGGCAAGGGGAAATGATCCTTTGGCATGCCTTGTTCAAATTCGTGAAGTCCACACACATTCTCCACTTGTTATTTTTTTTTTTACCATAACAACATTGGCCAACCATTATGGATATTTCACATCTTCAATGAATGAGGCTTCTGAAGCTTCTCAACTTCCTCCTGAATAGCCTGATTCTTCTCAGGGCTAAATACTCTATGCCTTTCCTTCATAGGCTTGGCATCCTTGTTGACATTGAGTTCATGCCAAAGAAAATTAGGGTCAATCCCAGGCATATCTTTGTGGCTCCATGCGAAAACATGTTTTCTTCATGTTAGGAATGTCACTAGTTCCTATTTGAGAACATAATCCAGTGCTTTTCCTATTTCAGTAGTTCGTTCTGGCTTATCATCATCTAGAACAATGGTCTCTGTTGCTTCTAGTATCTGACCTTTCACCAACTCTATTTCCTCTATTGGATCTAAAGTTTCCACCTCTGAGTCGCTAGTGGGTTCAGGAATATCCACTTAGTAAGTGGTGGTCTTCCTTTTTATTTATTTTAAATTTTCTTGCTCGGTAGAGGAGTAATAGCATTACCAAGCTACTTTTTGGTTGACTTTTACCACTCCTAGTCTAAATTTGCTCAGGAACTTCAAACATTGATGGACTGTAGATGACATAACTTCAAATTTCTTCAATCCTACTCTTCCCATTATCGTATTGTAGGCAGAATGAATATTTTTGTCTAGTACAAAGAAACGTATCTTCTCTGTCCGACTTGCTGGCCATGTGCTAATCAATACTTCCAACTTGATTGTGCCCAGAGGATATACCTTTTTGCCAAAAAATCCTATTAAGGGCCTATGGTAAGTGTCCAATTAGCTAAGCTTCAAGTCCAGACTGTCAAAGCATGGATAAGACATGATGCCCATCGAGCTACCATTATCCACTAGTACCCTAGAAAAAATTATATCTTACATTGTGGCATTGATTACCAGGGGATCATCATGGGGATAAAGTACCCTTGACAGGTCGTTTTTGGAAAACCTAATCACCAATTTTTCTCTCTTAACTTTCCTTGGTATGTCTTCCTCGGCTAGATTAATCCTTTGAATATAGGAGCACGCTTGAGCCTCATTGCGGTAAGCTTTTCTTTCAGCAGTATGATCTCCTCCTCCTGCACCTCCACCTGTAATTATTTGACAATCAAACGATCTAAAACTAAACATGAATACCTCACGTTCTGATTTCCTGGGCCTTTTAGGTAGGTCGGGGTTATCTTCTTGATCGTCTTTATGAGTACTCTTTTACTCATCTCTAGGCTTGCATAGACTTTGACCTTTGTCGGGCTACACTATTGTCCTGCCGATTAACAAATTTGTCTAGCTTTCCTCTCCGAATAAGTGCTTCAATTTCATTCTGAAGAGAAACACAGTGATCTGTCGTATGCTTGTGATCTCTGCAAAAATTTCCAGTATTTGGACCTACCCTCTTTCCAGCAGGTGCTCTAAGATTTTCAGGCCAACGCAACTCCGTACTATGCTTTATTTCCTCCAAGACATGGTGGATGCCCACTGTTAATGGAGTGTAATTGTTGTATTTCTTGAGTCTATCAGTATTACCCTTTTGCTTTGATTCCCTATGCTCTTTCGGATCTTTTTTCTCGATTTTAGCTTCAGTTTTTACTCATGTGTTTTGTTTAGCTGCCATGGCTTCCTTGACGTTCATTATCTTGGCTTCCATGGCCATTAACTCTGTCATCGTCTTCGGAGGGTCTTTGGAAAGTGTGTAGTAGAGCTTCTCAGGGAGCAATCCACTCATGAGGGATGTAATAGCTATTTTTCTTCGTAATCAACAACTTCCAGCTTTTCGTTGTTGAAGCGAGTAATATAATCTCTAGTACTTTCTCCCACCTTTTATCTTACACTGAGCAAGTGAGCTACTATTTTCACAAGTTTGGCTCCAAAGCAGAAGTTACCAATGAATAGCTCGACGAGTTGGTT
Source organism: Sambucus nigra (assembly GCA_949130495.1). NCBI lineage: Eukaryota > Viridiplantae > Streptophyta > Magnoliopsida > Dipsacales > Adoxaceae > Sambucus > Sambucus nigra. Next base: position 50,163,696 of record OX422213.1, read on the forward strand.
GAAACTAGAGATTTGTCCCCGAGCAAGGCTATTATACCAAATCTGTGTAGGGCCTGTAATTGTTCCTGAGAATGCCCTGCATCTCATTTCTTCGAGGACAACGTAAATGTCTAATGCTGCTTGGTATTGTTCTATGTGAAGAACATGATCAGTCTTCCCATCATACCTGGGCATAACCACAGGAGCCTTAAACTTTAAATGAGTGGGAAAATCCATAATAGTTTGCACAAAATCAGATCCTATCACAAAACTTCTCTGCAAAGGGTTCTTTGCCTTAGCCATTTCTCCCAACTTATCTTCCAATTATTGAATAGATCCCTTCCATGCATACTCGACACGGGCAGTTCATCGGGCATCTGGTCTGGATTGGGCTGAGCCTTCACGTTGATCGATTGGTCATCGAGTATTTCTTAACAATGCCCTGGGAACATTTTTGTTCCCCCTGGGTCTAAAACGTAAAAGGGAAATGCTCTACTCAACCTTTCCAAAGCACTCAATCTTTCAGGAGTTAAAGGTTGTTCATTATATGGTTTTGAAGTTCTAAGTGAAGAACTTTCTCCTGAAAGGTAAGAAGTATCTCTGGTCGTCCTCGATTGGCTATGTTTGTTGTTTCTTGGAGGTGGTGGTGGCATATTTCCACGAGTAGACAAGGAAGGGGACCCAGCCTGCAGCATTTGGGCTAACTGCCTTATGGTATCTTGCATAGCCTGTTGACCTTTAGCGAGGCTAGCCAAGATTCCAGTCAGATCATTATTTATTGGTGGAGCGAACATAACGGGTGGGATGCCACCATTCCTAGTACTTAATTCAGGAATATCAGTGATGTTTAATTAGTGAAAATGTTTAGAAATACGTTCCCACAGACGACGTCAATCTATTAATGTAAAAAACTAGACTGGGTCTAATTATTTAATCACAGTTAATATTTGTAAGTAAAAGAAAGAAAAAAAAGGGTTTTAAAGTGGTTCGTCTTATGAAGAAAAGCCTACGTCCACTGTGCTTGTTATTGCCTTATTTTTGCCTTTCAATCACTTTCCCTTGACAGAGGGATTACAACATACTTATAGACCAATAGGGAGACCAAGAGATTGAATGTTAAAGGATGGAATACCTTTATAAATTAGGCATTTACATAAGTACAGAAGGTCCATAATATTTCTGGCTGTTGGCATTTTGTAGATAGTGTTGGTCGGCCTACTGCTGGTCAGGCTTCCTAGTGTTGGTCGGCATTCCAGTATGATGGTCGGCATTCTAGGCCTTGGTCGGTGGTTATTCCTTGCTGACTAGGGTTACTGCCACAGTGGATGACACACGTCTATTTCTGATTGGTCCACGTAATTGGGTTATTTTTGGCATCAACACCCATATTCTCAAGAAACCTAGTTTAACCCAAGCCTTAATCTAATTATTAAACACATTAGGGTATTAAAGGTGTGATAGAAAATACTATTCACATTTTTGTAAAGAGGCCTCGAGAGAGAGAGAGGATCCTATCTCACTCATAAGGAAAGGTTTTCATCTCAAAAGGTGCGAGTACACCTATCTAGCTTTAAAGAGGATCATACACTAGAATATTCAAGATTCATAAAAATTATAGAAAGGTTCTAGAGATCCAAAACAAGGCGGTCCCATTACCTATAAATACTTTTTTCCACATCATATCACAATTGGATCTGTAAAGGTTTTATATTCTAAACCCCAGGTTTGTTCTTCAAACCTAGTTTTGATTTGCCCTTTTTCTCATGTTTGAATCCAAGTTATAAGGCATAATTTTTATTATTCCGCATATATCAATCCCCATTAATTGGTATCAAAGCCTTTGGTTGAGATTTGTCATTCATTGGAAAGGTCCATTTTGTCCAAATAAGTAAACCCTAGATTTTGCATGTTATGGTAAGGGTGTATCGTGTATGCTTCCGAAGTAACATGGTTTTGCAGAGATTCTTTTTATATAACCCATCAATCATGGTCATGCATTTATTTTCTGCAACACCCCACCTCATTAAATACCGGGTGATCAGTCCTTTATCAAATTAAATCAAAGTGTCCGGTTGGTTCATTCTTAGCATCACCGTCGAAAAATAATATTCTTTATTAATCACCTAATAATTAAGCTAAGTGTCAAAAAATTTAATTTTAAATATTAAGTTCCATGATTATAATTTAATATATGAAAACATTTTCCTGAACACACATAATAATATTGAATACCAAACCATCCCAATAGAATAAACATGGTAGATTAATCATCCAAATAAAATATCCCAAATCGTAGGACAATGAAATATTCAAAAGCAATCCCAACTAAAATGGAATACTGAAATAAATAAAGAGTACAAATCTCTCTCTGAACTAAATAAAACAGGAAATGGGCGATACATGCCATATCTGAGAATAACTAAATAGAAGACTGAGAAGGCAAGAATGAGGTTATCTACTGCAAGAACCTGCAACTCTCACACTAGCTGCAGTACGTCAACAGTCCAATGATCTAAGACTGACACCCCTATGGCTGGGCACCTGTAATATATATATATATATATATATATATATATATATATATATATATATATATATATACATACAAGAGAAAGAAGCGATAACAGGAAACGGGTCAGAGTCCGAGTGTAAAATAGCTTTTAAAAATTATTTAGCAAGTATATAAAATGCTTACCAGTTGATATTACATACATGTTAGTGCCTCGACACTCACTTGAGAATTCTCACCTTTCAACTAGTGTGCACACCTAACATACAACCAAAGTAACCTAGGCAAAGCTAACCCAGTTAACTAGTCTAACTCAATCTTCCCTTGTCAATCCTAATTCATGTGATCGCATCACTAACATTTTATATGACAACTTTTCTTACGAATTTATCGAGTCGGCTATGCACATCGCAATATAGCTTTAAGTTCCTAGACATTTAATTTGTTTAATATCAATTATTCAATTTTATTTACTCACAAGCACAATAAAGGAATCACAGGTATATATGTGTGTGTGTGTGTATATATATATATATTTATCACTCATAAAATATATATACTAATCGGGCACCCCACATAAAATCTATGGTGATGGCATACTCTGCTATCAAGTCCCCGTATCTCTCGTACAAAGGGAAATACTAGTTCAGAATCACTCTCGAACTGTATTAACACAAAACACACATAATGGAGGCAAAGCATAGTTCCCAGTCTCTAAGAGGCCATCACATGCCCTTACATCTCTTAGGACCGTCTGACTATCATTCTCAGATATCCTGTACCAAGGATGCTATGTTCTAGGGTACAAGTCAATATCTCCCATAAAGGTCCAATCGAGATAAGACTGTCTCGATGCGAAAACTTTCGTGATAGCAAGTAGCGCGGATATGATTACACGCAGATATTCACATACTATATATATATATATATATATATATATATATATATATATATATATATATATATATATATATATATTCACATTATTCATCTAGGTAAGACCACGACCCATAACATTCTAACCATACGTGGCACATAACGCCTGAGTCCTACGTATAATTAAAGCATTCTTTTATTTTCTCAATTACCGCCAGTTCTTAAGTACTTCTCACCTCTCGAAGTGTTTCATCTTGATAAGTATAAAATAAGTAGGTGTACACTCTCTACCCTACTGGTCTAAGTCACTCTTAATTCACACAAGATTTAATTTAATATACGCACGATTTCCATTCCATTTTATACCCCCAAAATCTCACGGTCAAATCTCATATAAAGTCGTATTACCTGGACCTTGCCTATACCCTACTGGTCCTTCCCAAGTCCCATTATGATATTTAAATTATGTCCAAGGGTCCTTACTCATTGGGGTCGGATTAAAATTTAAAAGGGAAAGAATTTTCAATTTCCAAGAGGAGTCAATCGATCGATAAAAAGGGTCGATCGATCGATCCAGTCAATCAATCGATAGAGCAAGTATTGGCCCAGTTTTCTGTATATTAAGCCTACGGGTTTCTTCCAAGTTAAATCATCAAACCTCCATTACCATGTCCCAAACTACCAACCAAACATCATGAACATTATATAAACCAATGTGGATGATTTCTAACGTAAAACATTCATTAATTCCTCAAGAATCATCATCAAATGGATTAATTCAAGAATTTATCATTTAACCGTAGTTTATCTAATTTTCTCAAGGATTCCATTAGTTTCCAAATTTCTATCTCTACCGGTCATCAAATTTCGTGGTCAATATTCTACCTATAACAAGATATTCATCCTAACGTGGAAAAAACTCCAAATTGCAATAATAATCTCCCAAACAATATTATATTTACATGAGAACATGAAATTGTATCTCCTATACTAGCATGGATGCATTATTAGCTCAAGAACAACAAGATAGATACTTGTCTCGAGAATATAAGTCTGAATCTCAGAGATTTGAAGATGTGGTTGTGTTCTCCTTCCTCCGATCTACACTCCGGCGGTGTTTGTGGTGAAAATGGTGCAACTATGGTGGCTCTTGCCTTGGGGAGCTCCTCACCTTCCTCCTCCAATGGCCTCTATGGAATATGCAGGTTCTAACCCTAGAAGACAACCTCTAACACTTGATATACTTCTCTAATTTTCGTAGGTAATTAAATCCCAAAAATAGAAATTACCAAAATGCCCTCTCGGGATGCTGGTTAGTCCTAAAAATGCCCCGAAACCCAAACTGAACCCCCGATTACACTTTTCTGACTATCTCGACCATTCCGAACACATTGGCGCACTCAAAATAACCCTACAGGTGACTTAAAATTTATATACTTTTTATTCCATTAATTTAGTCCCGACACGACACACGCGTTTTTCGACTTAATTTCTATAATTGTCGTATTATTCACTCGCGACAATTTTAATAAGTTGAATATCATATATTACTTTACTCGTTAAGTAATATTCAACATAATTGTTCCCAATAATTACTAACTCTCGTCACGCTAGTAAATAACAATTTTAACATTCGAATTAATATTAAATTAATTGCAAATGAATGGAAAGAAATAACCGTATTTTCAAGAACTCTATGGCCAGCCATGAGAACATCATGAATCAGATATCTTTCTTCATCAATTGAAAATCTCATACTTGGAAGAAGTCTAGAAGAAATTTCAACAACTGGTTGATATGCATGAACTGGGGTCTTGATGATAATGCTCTACTTTCTGATCTGTATTAACATGTAGTGTTTTAGCTTGTTTGTTTTCCTTATTGCAAAGTTTTTGTTGTTTTTGCTTTGGGGTAAGTTTACTCTTTAAACTACCCCTGTGAGGGTATGCCCTCCTTCTCTTGTATATTCTTTTGTGTTATTATATTCTTATTTTACAACCCAAAAATTAATTTATCCCAATTTAATTTAATTAATCCCATAATTAAAGGCCATAAAAATACGAGGTACTACATACTTCCCCCCTTACAATGGAATTTCATCCCAAAATTCAGAAAAAGTATACCGGATAAGAACAACTCGGCTATATGTCGCGCATCGCATCCTCGCGCTCATGAGTAAACTATTCCGTACCACCCATACATTACGCTATCAAATACCCTTAATAATAAACACCTCACGTATGTTTGTTTTAAATTCCAGTTTACCCTGTCATGTAGATTCCTGTCCAAGACCTATCGTTTAAGTTTCTCTACTTAAACTTATTTATATCTACTCTTCGCACCTTAGTAGATTAATCGTCCTTTAAATACATACAACCTTGTCTCGCGACAATCGCACACAAGTAGGTCATTTGTGCAGTATACATTTTACACGCCTTCTATACTCTTAGTATTAACCCATCTCTGATTTTTCGTAATAGGACTTCATCCCCCACCTTTAGCTAACAAGCAGGAAAAACAACGAGGCATACCATGCCATACCTCAACTGACACTATGACCGATAGTGAACTTATGTGAGTTATTATGCACAAACTCCACTAGTGGAAGGGGCTGCTCTCGTCCTCCCCTGAGATTCAAGGGCACACATATAATTTATTCTCCAGCATCTGACTAGTCTGCTTGTTCTGCCTATCATCTGCGGATAAGAGGCCATCCTAAACCACACTCGGTCCTATGGCCCCACGAACACTCTTCCAAAATTAAAAGACAAAGATCTTGGTTAAATCGGACATGATATCAAGCGACATCCATATAATCTCACTATCTCGATTATAAAGATCTGCGCATACTATCCCGTAATAAACCAGTTCAAACTTGGCATAATGTGAGCTACCTCGATCAATCGATCCATTATTTCCGATATAGGAACGTCACCCCCTTCGCGATAAAAATCCTTGGGAATACTCTCCCATTACTGCGCCAGAATTCCTAATGGTTGAAGAAACCCCTACTGGTTTCAGATGGTCCGCCCTTTTTCCAATGGATAGGTGACCATTGAAAAATAAATTTAGCAATATTCCTCCTCATTAACTCCCATCAACACCATCATTTAGAACATGGTACATCTTTCATTCTCTCAAATGTACCTCAAACCTTGATCCGTGTGACACTACCTCACCGTGTGTCACAAATCCTTCCCCTTGCTCTAAAAATAGTTTTCTCGTGAAACGTAAGCCTCTGACAAATCTTATGGAATAAGCTTCAACTTCCTTAGTTAAATGTTGTCGAACTCACACGACAATTATCATCTACTGCCTGATACAAAACCATCCTCGTGGACATTTGGGGAATGATGGTCCTAACTGATATAAATGATCGAAAATGAAAAGAGACATGCTGTGTGCCACTATAATAAAAACTAACTAAAATCGTCAAGAATGAGTATATAGCATCTAAATTCCCACAATTAAATTACATAAGTCCATAATCCTTACATTCCCATAATAGTTATTACAATAAAGTTTCTCTCAAAGACGAAATTCTTCTAATTAAAATTATATTCCTAAATCATACATCAAAATATCTGCCAAATTCATGCTCTAAAACAGTTCTCCAAAATAGTCCATAGCACCCCAATCCACGCCAACCTACACCTTACAAGAAAATACGGGGAGGTACACAATATAACATGAAAAGATGCTCAAAGATAATTACCACGGTGGATAAATCGCAACAATATGAATTGCTTTTATAGTGAATTATACATGCAATATATATATATATAGTTAAACTCCCCAACATACCTCATTAAATATACCTAAAAACACATGATATTAAATATACGTGTATGTATGTATGTATGTATGTATGTATATATACATTCATGTATCATATATATATGAAAGTACTCTCCATATACCTTATTAAATGTACCTAAAAATACATGGTATTAAATGTACGTGTATATAATTTATGATGTATATATATATATATATATATATATATTGTTAAACCCCCCAACATACCTCATTAAATATACCTAAAAATACATCATATTAAATGTACATGTATATAATTTAAGATGCATGTATTTATACATTCATGTATCATGTATGTATGGAAGTTTTATGTATGTTTATATACACACACACACATGTATGATATAAATATACATGTTTGCCAATTTTGTCAAATTTAAAAAAAAAATATATTTAAAAAGAAGTTACCAAACGCATACCAATAATTATAAACAGAAAAAACTGAATTTTAAAACTGAATTTAAAAACAACGTTTAAATCGAGTTTTCTGAACAGAGAACCAAACGGGCCCTAAATAGTTTGTAATTTTTTACTTTATTTTAGTGGATTTTTGTTTTGAGGTGTAGAGACCTCCGTGGATGTTTCCCCAATTGGGTGGGGTTTTACCACGTTAAAAATCTTTGTGCACTTGAATACTTAATCTTCCTCTCATCGCCTTCTATTGGCGTGCTGATTTAAAAATATTTTAGTTTTGGTTTTCAAAACTTGGCTACATAATACCAAAAATATCTCGTTCATAGTTTTTTTTACACATCTTGTGTTAGCTGTTTGTTTTAAGAAAATAGTTTCTTCAAAAAATTATTCAGATCCATTTAGACTGTCTAATCTTGAATTAAACAACTTAAGTGGTACTTTTTCAATTGCTATCAGAGCATTGGTTTTTAAAATTCTTTAGATCTTGAGTTTCTGAAATTATTTTCTCAAAACAAACAATGGACGAGAAATTTGAGAGATTAGTAAAATGTCGAGGCCCCCTCTCTTTGATGGAACTAACTTACCTTAATGGAAAGTGAGGATGGTTGCTTTCATCCAAGGGAAATTAGGATATGATGTATGGGATGCTATTGAATATGGTTATACTTTTCCTACTAAACCAACCGCTAAAGGAAGTACTGTGAGGATTAGAAAGTTACTAAGTGAATTCACAAAAGAAGAGAAACAGACTTCCTTTAACAATAAAAGGCAAAAATGTCATATTCACGTCTATCAATGAACACAAATTTAAGAGGATATCATTTTGTACTACCTCTAAGGAATCATGGGACACCCTAGTGACTGCACATGAAGGAAACACACGTGTTAAAGTTATTAAAACCCAAATATTAATCGAGCAGTATAACATTTTAGTCATGACTGAGATTGAGTCATTTGATGACTTCTATATTAGGTTTACAGACATAGTGACTAAGTTGTATGCTAATGGGATAATCAATGATAGAAAAGAGATTGTCTCTAAAATTCTAAGATCACTTCCACAAAAATTTGACAATAAGCGCTATGCAATTGAGGAGATGGATGAAAAAACCTTACCGCTGAACTCCTCAGTAGCAAGCTAAGAAATGTGGAAATGGAACTAGAGTTTAAGAAGCAATTAATTCAGACCCATAAAAAACATTCTGCTTCCAATCTTGTATTTACATCTAAGTTGACTAAACTTGAATGTCATTTACCTGAAATTGAATTAGATACTGACGAGGACTGTAATTTAGAGAGTTTGGATAACCAAATTGCCTTAATGTCTAAACATTTCAAGAAAATTGTGAAGTTCAGAAATAAAATTACAAATAGACATGGCAAACCTACCTATTCAAACAACTACAATAATAGGTCGCTTGAGAAAAGACTTGACAACAAACCTAGCAAAGAGCTTCAGAACATTGAATGCATACGAGGGCTAACTCGTGCAAGACTTGGGACGACTCAAGTGAATCAGAAAAGGATAAACCTGAGTCATCCAACACTTATGACCCTTGTATGTCCTTCTTTGCTAAAATCATATACATTGATGATAAGGAACCTGATCATGCTATGTTAAATGATGTTATTCCTACAGATTTGTCTGCTTTGTTATATGAGAATGCTGATAATGCTTCAAACACGGTGTGTGTGAGTCAAAGGGAATGCTCTATTGTTGATGTTAATGGGTGTGTGAGTCCTAAAAATGAATCGCTAGGGGACACTGCACATTGCACACTTAGTGACTCCGACAATGAAGACATTCCTGACATTCACATACTATAAATAAGAACTCTCAAGAAAAGTACTAGACTTGAAAAGATTATCAAAGATCTTACCCAGAAGATAGAAACCCTAAGTCATATGATCAAAAAGAATGCTGAAGAGTACACTTCTCAATATCTAACTCATGAGAATGAAACTAAAAATTTTGAACAAAAATTGAAAGAATTGTGTGACTTAAATGAAATTCTGGAAAAGAAATACAAAGGAACGTTGTTAGAATTGGAACAAACAAAAGAAAAGACATTAACAGTCTTCAAAAAGTTTGCTAAATTTGAAAATAACTTTAAATGTTTTGAAGACTATGTTGTTGAAAGTAAGACCAATTTTGATAATAGAACTGGAATAGGCTTTTTCCCCAACAATTCCATGCAAACAAAAACTTTTGAACATATCAAGATTGTCTCTGGTGGCAAAAGACATATTGAAACTTGTCCAGATTTTCAAAATTTGAAAAATGATTTTGACTCAAAATAACAAAAGTTAGACATTGGTGAATCAAGTAACTCTAAGCATAATGTTGAACATAAGGCTAAATACGTCTGCCCCTTATTCAACAAGCTTATTTGTTATTTCATCCTGTGCCACCTAGGAACAAGACTAGAGCTCAAATCCTAGACAAGTCTTCGAATAACAATTTTCCTAAGGTTATGAGTTCTACGTGCCATATTTACTGGTCCTATTGTGATGTCTATGGGAATTCCCTTTATGGTTGCTAAACTCTCCTGTTTACCATAACTTCAACTATTCTAGGAGAAGCCAAAATAATTATGTCCTTCCTAGACAACCAGACATAAATTCTAACTATCAAAATAGAAGGAGAAGGACTAATACTAAAAGACCATCAACAAGAAGGAATCATAGATTCTTTTCTAAACCAATTACTCAAACTGTCTATAATAATCATAAACCTGCGCAAAAATCTTTTAAAGAAAAGACAGAAGCTCTCAAGTTTTATCAAATACGAGCTAATAAGCGCAAATTAAAAACTAGAGGAATTTGGGTCAGAAAAGATGATTTATTACCCCAGTTGAAATGCAACATTGTCATCAGTGCTTTTAAAGATGCGCACACGACATCTGGATGGTATTTAGACTCTGGATATTCCAAACATATGACTGGGGATGATTCCAAACTTTCAAATAAAACTAACTTCTCCGGAGGAAAAATCTTATCTGGAGATGGTGTATCAGCCCAGATCATTGGTAAAGGAACACTCCATGAAGAAGGATTACCCATTCTTGAGGATGTTCTCTTAGTAAAAGGTCTTAAAGATAATTTACTAAGTATATCATAGTCTTGTGACTCCAATCATACTGCCACCTTTTCAAAGAACAATTACAAAATTTTAAATGAAAAAGGTGATTGTATTATTACAGGACTCCATACTCCAGATAACTGTTACACAATCAATCCAAGTACAGAGGTTTATAACATTGCCAGTATGGATGACAATGATATATGGCATAATAGGTTGGGGCACATTAATTATGACAGTATTAGTAAATTGTTCTCCCAAGAGATAGTTAGAGGTCTTCCTAAGGTCAAACCAATTTCAAATATCATATGTGGTCCATATCAAGAAGGAAAAATTATTAAGTCTCACCACAAGAAAATTAAAGAAGTTTTATTCACTAAACCTCTAGAACTCATCCATATGGACCTAATGTGTCCTCGTACTATTAGTCTTTGTGGCAATTGTTATATCTTAGTTGTGGTTGATGACTTCACTCGATTTTGCCTTTTTAAACCACAAGTTAGAAATTTTTCGTAAGTTTTTGAAAATCTTAGTTCGTATAGAAAATGAAAAGGATTCCCAAGTAGATAGAATTCGTAGTGATAGAGGAGGAGAATTCATAGATTCAGGTGTCATCAAATACTGTGACTATAATGGTTACAAACATGAATTTAGTGCCCCTAAGACACCTTATTAAAATGGAATTACTGAGCGTAAAAATCGCACTCTTCAAGAAATGGTCCGTGTGATGATTCATGCGAAGAACCTACCTGAATATTTCTGGGTATAATCCATTCATACATCCTGTCATATAATCAATCGAGTTTACTTAAGGAAAAATACCAAACAAACATCCTATGAGCTTTGGTATGGTAAGAAACCTAACCTAAAATACTTAAAAACCTTTGGTAGCACCTGTTATGTCTGTAAGGACAGAGAAAATCTGTCTAAATTTGAAACCAGAGGAGATAAAGCTATTTTCTTAGGATACTCTCCAAATAGTAGAGCCTACCGTGTCTATAATCTTCGTACCAAAACCATTATGGAATTTATTAATGTGGTTGTAAGTCACATTAATGTAGAAAGTAAGATCAAAGAACCAATTATAGTGGATGAATCCGAAAAAAATTTAAATTATAATTCTCCAGGGATATATGAGTCCTTACCAACTGAGACCCCTGAAGTACCTAACTAGGTTTCCAAAGATCATCCTTTAGATAGTGTAGTTGGTAATCCTACTGAGTGAGTTCGTACAGGATCCCAACTACATACCCTTTCTCATTATGCATGCCTTGTTTCTCTTATAGAACCAGAGAATGTTAATGAAGCACTGAATGACCCATTATGGATAAGTGCTATGTAGGAGGAACTTCCACTACACCAAAACTGGCGATTGGTCACAGCCAAAATCCCTGACCAAAATTGTGGGTCGCGGACTTAGGCCGTGACCATTTCGGGCGTGACTATTTGCGTGGGTCGCGGCCCAAGTCCGTGACCAAAAAATGGTCACGACCGAGAGGGGGTCACGACAGATGGTCGCGGACTTGGGCCGTAACCCATTCCGTGACGGGTCGCGGCCGTCATCCGTGACCCACAACTGTGACAAATTGGTCGCGGTCCTCATCCGTGACCCACAACCGTGACAAATTGGTCGCGGTCAAAGTCCGCAACCCACGACCGTGATAAAAAAAAAATTGGTCGCGGTCCTCATCCATGACCCACAACCGTGACAAATTGGTCGCGACCAGCTGCGATGGCGTATGATAGTCTCTGGACGTCAAGTGGACAGCCTAAGTGGTACCCATGGTCAACTAAATAATGTCTCAATCAATTATTATATTTTTAATTTAGACTGGGTGGGATTACTTCAGTTGATACGGCAAACAAAAACTAAATGGAATTAGTTGTATTTTATTTCTAATTTAAATTTGTTAACCGTAAGATGAGAAATCTCTTAAAAAGGGATCAACAAATTTAAACTTTTTTGTCTCTCCTTAGTTAGTGTTTATATATCATACGACTAAATTTTTGTGATTTCATGTTTAATTGTTAATCTGCATTCAAATTGGGTGGAAGTCGTTTATCCAAATTACATATAATTGAACCAAAACTATAATTTCAAACTCCAAATACCTTATTTAAAAACACTACCGTCAACTCACAGAACATATAATTGAAACCCCCAAACAACATCGAACATTTTTTTTAAACTAAACTAACATACAAATCAAATGAAAAAATAAATAAACTTTAGTAGAGAAATAGAGATAGAGAAAGATCATATACATGGATAGTGGAACCTAAAATTACTTAGATTTGCAAAATAAAAAAAAAAATATATAACAAATTAGAATACAATGCACGATGCACAAATAAAAAATGAGCTCCGAAATAATAGAATTCGAACATTCTATACCCATGAGAGATCATAATCCAAACTGAGCTTTGAAATAATAAAATTCACCATAACCTAACTATAATTGGACTAATCACCATAACCTAACCTAAATTGAAGCCCAATATATTGAACTAATCACCATACCCAGTCCTCATTTTTTATTTGTCCATTCTAAGACCCCATGAGGAGTTACATGACAATACAGTTAGTTACCATTCCAGTAAGTGTGGCTGTAATATATACATTAATTTTTTATGAACCATGCTCTGGATTAGCAAAACAAAACAAAAATGAAAAAGAAAATTTATTACATGAGCAGATAGACACAAATGATAAATTTTTAAGGTATGTTACACATGAAACTAAATCAATTATAGAAAGTTAACGATAAAACTTACACTAACCGAAACTCTCAACTGATGTAAATCTGTGCGAATATAATTTCATCTCATAGTCATATCCCATTTTCATTTAACCGAAACTACTCAAGATGATGCCCAATTGACCAACTCCGGTTAAATTACTAGCCAACAACCAAGCAATACCAAAAACGAAACCCTAAATTAGAAACACGATAAAAGAAGGGGCATACCTGGAAATGGCAAGATGAGAACGAGGATGGAAACCTCTACAGAGCAGCACAAAAATGGGAATCACTCACTCTTTGCACATTTTTGTGCGTGGTAGCACAAAAATGGGAGGCGACCATGGTCTTTGACGAGAGAGACGGGCCGTCAATGATAAGGGGTGGGGAAATGAAATATGAGAGGCGCCTTTTTTTATTTTAAGAATGACCTGGTCACGGCCTAGAGCCGTGACCCACCAACCGCGACCAATTAATGAAGCTAAGCTGCGTGGTCTACTACCTACTGGTCACGGCCCATAGCCGTGACCCATGCCAAGAAATGGTCACAACCTCCAGCCGTGACCTCATATGTATGTGTGTTGTGCTTCGTCATACATATGGTCACGGTCCAAGTCCATGACCCATCCGCGACCAGGTTTGGAGGGAATTTTGGCGCGAATTTGGCGCCAAAATGGTCACGACCTGGTCATGGCCCAAGTCCGTGACCCACAGTGGTCTGGGATTTGGGCCTTGACCACCTCCAGAGCATCCATGACTCAGTGTGGTAATGAATATGGTCACGCCAAAAATTGAGATGGTCACGGCCCAAGTCCGCGACTAGCTGGTCAGGGACTTGGGCCGTGACCAACTGGGCGTGACCATTCGCAGGATTTGGTGTAGTGTTCTTTAATTTGTCATACATGATGTATGGTATCTTGTACCCTCGCCAGAAAATAAAAGGGTTATCAGCACACATTGGATTTTCAAACATAAAATAAATGAATCTGGGATGATTATTCGGAATAAATCTAGATTCGTTGCCCAGGGTTACTCTCAGATTGAAGGAAGAGACTTCGAGGAAACTTTTTCGCCCTTCACTCGCCTCGATTCTGTTCGCTTACTTTTTGCAATAGCTTGTCCTTTGCATTTCACACTATATCGAATATATGTTAAATATGCTTTCCTTAATGGCATCTTAACTGAGGAGACCTACGTAGAACAACCCAAAGGGTTCATTGTCCCTCATCATCCAAAATACATCTATCGACTTAAGAAAGCTCTTTATGGGTTAAAACAAGCTCCTAGAGCATAGTACGAATGTTTATCTACCTTCCTTCTAAACAATGGCTTTAAATGAGGAGGTAATGATCAAACTCTCTTTGTCAAACATTTTAACAGAAACATTACCATAGCCCAAGTATATGTAGATGATATCATTTTTTGATCCACCTCCCCTACAGATGTCAAAACGTGTTCTGACATTATGCATAAGGAATTCCATATGTCACTTATGGGGGAGTTACAATTCTTCTTACAACTCCAAGTTAAGTAAAATTCAGATGGCTTATTGTTATCGCAATCCAAAATGCTTTAGAGATTGTCAAGAAGTTTGGCCTAGAAACAACAAAAGAAGCTAGGACTACTATGAGTACTTATGTCAAACTTTCAAAAGATGAGAATGGTAAATCTATCGACTCAACCTTATACCATAGTATGATAGGAAGCTTACTTTATCTTACTGTCTCCCATCCTGATATCATGTACTCTATCTGCTTGTGTGCCCGATATTAAAACAATCCTAAAGAGAGTCATCTATTATGCATTAAAAGAATTATCAAATACATTAAAGGCACTCTAAATTTTGAACTTTGGTACATTAAAGACACTTCTAGTACTATAGTAGGATACACTGATGCTAATTGGGCTGGGTGTTCCGATGATAGAAAGAGTACTTCAGGAGCATGTTACTACATTGGTAACAATTTGGTAGGATGGAGTAGTAAGAAACAAAACCGCACTTCCTTATCTATTGTCCAATCCAAATATATTACCACGGGAAGTTGCTGTGCTCATTTACTTTGGCTAAAACAAATGCTGAAAGATTACGATATAACTGAAAATAAGTTACATCTCTATTTTGACAATCAAAGCGCGATTAATATTTCTAAAAATTCAGTTCAGCACTCTCGTACCAAACATATTAAAATAAGATATCATTTCATACACAAGTTAGTTAAATCTAAGGAGTTAGAAATTAATTACCTGCCTACTGAATTGCAAATAGCTGACTTATTTACTAAACCTTTGGATTATCTTTAATTTTAATCTTTGCGCAAATCTATTGGTATGGTTATAGCAGAATAATGATTTATTGTTTCATACGTGTTTTCTTTGCCCTTTATCCATTTGAGACAAAATGGGGGAGAAATTTGAGTCTACTTGAACATTCTTGTTGTAATCTTAACTAAAAAGCTTGATCTTAGTTATCTCATTTTCAGGAATCACTACCTTTATTTACAACAGAAATTTGATAAGGTATTGCTCTGTAACTAGTTGAGTTATGTAATTTTCCTTTTTCTAGGATATTGTGTAGGTAGAATTTTTGTATAGGAATAGGTTTTTCTTATTTTGTTTGTATCCCTACGAGTTCTCGATAACTCAAAGGAGATTTTGTCTCATATTTCCAAAGGGATAGATTGAAGCACCCTATATCTTTGACTCACTTGAGTTTATATTATATAGGTGCTCATCTAGTTTGGAAATAGTGACAGAATTGAGTCATATCCTAGTCTACCAAAAAGGCTTCAGAATCTACCTTTGAATTCCTCTAAAGTTCCAAAAGGTAGAACACCAACACATTCACCTTGGATTGCATTTATGTGTTTCATTCTTCATAATATGGATGTGCGTGAGTTAAATCCCATCAAAATGATTTTCTACAATTTTGGGGATATTTCAAATAATTTTTGGAATTTTTATAATAATGTTTGAACATTTAAAATTGGATTTTATAAAGTTTTGGAGCTGTTTTTTAATTTTCATAAGTGCCTAAAATTTATCTTGGGTAGAATTCGATAGTGCTAGATAATATTGTGGGGAAAAATTGAATTATTTCAACATCTAAAACACGCATTTCCAATTAATCTTAGCCTTACACGTGTTGGTATTATAACGGTTAGATTTGTGTTTTATTTACCTCACATATCGGAGACCTTATTTATACCATTGGATCAATTTTATCAATGGTTTGCATGTCTTCTAAAGCGATCCATGTGTGAACCCTTTAAACCAATTGGAGTATGTTTAAAAGCGGTGCATCATTAGCCATTAGATTTACTTCGAACATTTACTTTCAATCCTGATCGTTGATTTGCTTCACCCTTCCAGAGCCTTCCATGCTCTAGTATAAATAGGACTCATATTTGCAACGTTTACAATCTTTGGATCACTTTAAGCTCTAAGAGAAAAGATAGAGAAGAGAGAGAGAGAGAGAGAGAGAGAGAGAGATAGATAAAACCCTAACCTAACTTCGGCCAAATTTTCACCAGAAAACCCTTCTGAGAGTTGAGTTAGTTTGAGATTTGAGAAGATCCATCTTGTCTAGTTCTTAACCTCTTATCCAACTAAGTCACGTAGTTCTAATCTTATTTTCTTCCATAAAAAGTTGATATTTGATACTTTGTGATACATATCACGTAGATTTTACTGAGTTTGATTTCTTCTTTTGAGAAATCTTTATTTTTTTGTCTGTTCTTAAAAAACATTTATGTTGCTTTTAAAACCTAAACCAACAAAATCTTTTCTGATTTCAGTTTTTGAGAATATCCAGACATAGATCTAGTTGAGATCTTGATTGGGGATTTACACTTTCATATATTTCACATTTTATGAAATATTTGTACATTTTCGAATAAAGAATGTGTCTAGGATCTTGGCTCTTTTATATAGCAAGATTCCCTCTTGATCTGCGGATAAATATAAAGATCAAAAAGTCTGAGAGTTTCGATCAAACTGATTTTAGAAATTTCTATTGCATATTAGAAATTTGTTTTGTAATTTAATACTCATTTTGTCTGTAATAAATATGTGTGAGTTACATGCATGTGTTATGCTCATCACATCACAACACTTTCACACTATAACACTAAAACGTGTTGGTAGAGAGATTTTGGACTTTAAGAGTTCAACTAAAGCTAAAAGGAGTGGAGTTACAAAGCTGAGAGAACATCTACAACATCAAAGCCTTTGGGAGAATTTCGAATAATCCAGAGGAGCTGGTATCTTTTCTGAACTTAGATTAGGTCTGATTGTGTATTTAGATTGTTAAATAGTTTGTAATTTGTTACTCTATTTTAGTGGATTTTTATTTTGAGGAGTAGAGACCTCCGTGGATGTTTTCTCAATTGAGAGGGGTTTTACAACGTTAAAAATCTTTGTGCACTTGAGTACTTAATCTTCCTCTCATCACCTTCTATTGGCGTGATGATTTAAAAATGTTTTAGTTTTGGTTTTCAAAACATGGCTACATAATACCTGAAATATCTCGTTCATAGTTTCTTTTTACACATCTTGTGTTAGCTGTTTGTTTTAAGAAACAAGTTTCTTCAAAAAACTATTCGGAGCCATTTAGACTGTTTAATCTTGAATTAAACAACTTAAGTGGGACTTTTTCAACCTTTAAAACATCTCGCGTTCCTCTCTTGTCATATAGTCCAAAAGATATAGTGTAGGACAAGCCTCCGCACTTTGATGTCCCCCTTTCACCCCTTGGGGGGATGCGAAGCCTCTAAAATCTCCCTCATGACTCTGGCATCACCTATGTAATTCGAATTAGGTCCAGGAAACCGCCCACATGCCTCTCACAATCCTGCAATGAAAAAGAAGTTAATTGGTATGCTCCTTTGCCTTCTTACATAACCAGCAATAACAACCAATCTTCTCCTTCTCTTCCACAAACCCTCAGACGTCAATATGGACTGCTTCGTCACGGTCCAAACAAAGAACATCACTTTAGGGGCTACCTTAGCCTTTCATATTTGCTTCAATGGAAAATAAGTTATTTGGCTCCCGCTACTCCTCAAAATGGAGTAGTAGCCTCTCACCGTAAACACTCTTTTCTGGTTGCCTTACATCGCAAGTCACCATCCCCTTTAAACAACCCTTTAAACAATTGAAAAAAGCCTCTGCCTCCTCGAATTCCCATTACCATTATCAGAAATTTTAGAAATGAGGCAAAGGATCCTAATGTGGTCTTATAAGAGATTGAGCTTTTGATCAGATCCAAAGTACACCAATTGGCCTAAATTTCATAAAAGTTTTGATGACTGGATGTCATATATGGATTGGGTTCTTTCTGATACCCTTATGTACTATATATAGGTTTTCTAATTCGTTTTTGCTCTCTTTTTAGTTTGAGGTTAGCTAGACCTTGTGTTTTGGGTTTCTGAGAGGGCATGCCCTCTTGTTGGTTGTCTATTTATGTTCTGGTTTATAATGCATCTTCCTTACCAAATAAATTAAATAGGTCAATTTTGTTGTCAATTTACTAAATAAAATGTATCTGACCCAATACGAAAGGGGACCCAATACAATTAAATGCGACAAGGTTACACTAACATGTTCCCACCCTTTGATTCAATTTTTAAAGGGGGCTTTGTAAATTTAGGACCTATTATAATATGCATTTTGAAAATAGGACAACAAATATTTTATTTATAGTTTTAGTCTCTATTTTTGAATAAAGTCGTTGGTGCGGACCCATATTCATAAAACGTCAAGCAATCACAACATTCCACATATCCCTTTAATTTAAAAATATGGACTAAAAATGAAAACGAAATATTTGTTGTCCTATATTCATAATCAATATTATTTTAAGTCCTAAACTACATAATCTAAGTTTTAAATAGTCACTAAACGTTATCTCCGTTCTAATTAATGGGATAAGGGAAGAAAAGTGCTGCTATAATCTTTTTCTTTTTCGAGTCAGTAATATTCGTTGCATATCAAAAGGTATCTTGTATTTGAGTTTAACAATCAGATATCTTAATGGATCTATCAAAAAGAAAGGTCAGCACGTACTCATACTATATTTTTTTAGATGAGTGGGGTGGGAACCCTAATAACTTACAACTAATCTATAATTTATAGATATTCAAATGGTCTTGTGAAAATAATACTGATTATTCCGTCCGGTTTCTTGCTATCGTCCGTTGCTTCCAACCAATGTATTCGGACATTCTTTGCCAATTAACTAACCATTCACTCATTTATTATAATATATATCTTAAATACCAACTAATCTCAATTACCTAAGCTAAGAAGACCTCAAAAAATCTCGTTTGTCAACCATTTACATATATTATTTTGTCCAATACAAAACCTTTGACGTTAACCAACCATCTTCTGTAAATTTTTCAATGAAAGCATTCAAATAAAAATATTTAGACGCAAGATTTTCAAAGCTGAAAGCTCTCCTCGTCAAGACTTTCGTTATAATCAGTAAAAAGCAAACAATTGGGAAGAAAAAAGCCTAATCTAATGGAGCGTGAAATACAGTATCAACCCAAAGGCAATGATGAAAAATTGAATAAAACAGTTGAAGAAGTTGAAACACCGGAGGCTGTTAGTATCACAATAAGATGTGAAGATGAAAAGGAAGTGAAGGCAATGGAAGGCAATGATGCTAAAGGAAGTTTGAGGGGTGAAAATTCGATAGGAGATTTGAGGGTTTGTAGGTTATGTCATTTGGGTTCGGAGGAAAAACTATTTCTATCTGGGAAATCGGATTTGACGCAGCTTGGTTGTGGTTGTAAAGATGAACTTGGTACTTCACATCTCCGTTGTGCTCAAACCTGGTTTAACCAAAAAGGCAATAGGTAAATATTTGTCCACCCTCTCACTCTACTTTTTTTCCCATCCCCCCCCACACACACTAACTAAGGATTTCGTATGAATGTTTTTGGGCTTTTTTCATCATTTATTAAACTAGATTTTCTATGGGTGATTTGGACTTTAATTCCTATTTCATTTTGGCTATTAGAGTACGTAATAATATAATTTCGATCCTCAAAATGACTTTTATGACTTTGTTAGAAATGAAAGAAAAATTGTACCTTTAATTACCATTTAATATCGTCAATTTAGGCCTAAGTGTATATTATTGTAAACTTTGGCACCCTAAATGATGTAGAGGAGTATAGTTGGGGCTAAAGTCCAAATCATCTTTTTCGACCTATCTTCCTTCCTCCTCTGGGGCACTTGAATCTGGAATATGAGGGTTCTCCCTTAGGAATAGGAAGGAGATCATGATTCTTGACTATAAATTCATGCTCTTAGTAGTCTTTATTGGAATTTGGGAGAATTGTTACTAGGGATTGCTCCCTCTTACAAGATTTCAACTATTAGAAATTGTATTTCATACTAATTAATTGGTAATAATTCAACAGCTCATCAAGGGCCATGTTATTACCTTGAAGTTGGTCATGGTGATAGATGACATTCACTATTCGCCATACGCTAGGGACATTTTGTGCTGGATCAATCTGAAAATCTCAACAAAATTGAAAAAAGTGGGTTTGGAGGAAAGTAATCTCAACCTCCGTCACTATTCTAGAGAACTAGATTAGTGCCCTCTTCTTGGTCATAAGTGTTAACTCCTTATCCTGAAAACTAAATGTTGAACCAATCAGGGATATATTGTCTTTTGACATCGTCGATCATGGAGGTGTTTATTTTATACACTATTGTTGAAGCAAGACAAAGGAAAATGCAATAATACTAAGGAAAATGTATAGAGTCCTAATAACTTAAGGGAGGAAGAAAACAATGGCTAGTAAGGGAGCTCTACACTTTAATTCAAAAGATTTTAAAAGAGAATGAGTGAGTTAAGAGTGTGGAGATCATTTTAGGAGGAAAATGTTTGATTATTTACTAAGACAAACACCATCATTAATCGTGGTACCTGGATGTCAAAAAATGGACTTAGTCCAATTTTAGAATCACAGATAAAATTTAGAATTGCAATGAAATAGCTAAAAGAGTGACACAAGGTTTTAAAATGGTTCAACTATCTAAGAAAGCCTACGTCCACTGTTATGGTATTGATTTAAGAGATTACAGAAAATTAGGTATTCTTGTAAATAGGAATATTCTAGGATGTGTTCTATCCTGCCCTTGATGAAAGGGATATAATATTTTTATAGTGACCCGAAGGTTAAGGGTCGGAATGTCAAAAGATGAAATGCCTTGATGTGATGATTGGTTGTATGAACCACGTGTGGTAAGACCCTTGGTATGGTGACGCTTCATTGGTCTTGATGGTCGGCATTATTTATGTTAGTCGGCATGCTGCCGAGCTACTATCTGCTGATTAGAATTTTGGTTACGTAAGAGGATATTAACTTCTGATTGGTCCACGTAAGTGGATAATTTTTTGTATCAACAGAAGCCCCCAATTCTCTATGCTTGATGCTTGTATAAAAGTATGGAACATTCAATCCTAGAAGTAGCTCAGAGTATTTTCATGGTGCCTAGTTGGTAACCGATCTCCCACGCTTGTAAAATTTTACTGGTTTTTATTTGAAGATGGCATTTTTGTAAATAATTTGAATTTTAGCAAACCGCCAAAGGTAATTTGGGTATTTTATACTTTCTATATTGTGAAGCTGTTGGAATGTCAATCGTTGGTACGTTTAATCATTACTTTCGCTGTTTTTGAGATAAGCTATAAAAGGCGGGAGGTTTTTCCAGATTTTACCTTACCCCAAATCTTCAAACTGTAGAATCCATTTCTGAGCTTTTATGCGATCGTTTACCATCGTTCATCCTTTTCTTCCATAGCTCTTTCTGAATCCTTAATCTTCTGTAAGAATTATTTCTCTCTCTGTTTTTCTTCATTTCCTTTCTTTTTGAGCCATGATTCATATAGTTAATGATGGTTCTCTAGAGGAATTTGGGGAAAAAAGGAAAATCCCATCTTGGGTTGATTTAAAAATACCCCATGATCCTATAGATGTATATTTTTTTGTCTAAGGGTCATTGGATCCCAACCTTATTTATAGTTGAGTGTGGTTTCACATTTCCACCAAACCCGTTGCTTCTTCATTTCTGCTAATATTTTGACATCGTTCCAGCAAGAGTAGCCCCAAACACCTAGAGGGTTGTCAATGCTATGAATAGATTGAATGAAATCTATGGAACCCATATTGGGATTCCAGACATCATGTTCTGCTATAAATGGTCTATTGCAGGGGATAACATATATTACTTAAAAACTATACAATCCAATAGAGCTTTAGTATTGAATTTGTTTGATTCCAATAAGGATTACTGGTATTATGCTTTAACAGTTAAGAATTGTCAACATGATCCACTTGGGAATGGAGTGGCCTACCATGGTCCCAGATGCCCTCAGTTAGGGAATGGGATAGGTTGTTATTTTAGTTCTCGCCTTTCTTTACTGCTTTCTTTTCTGATGTATGCTAATTGTTAATGCTTATTGCTTTGTTGTAGAAGAACGTAAAAGAAAGTGCCCCAAACCGGGTAAATTAAATTTGGAAGAACTCAAATTCTTGTGGGGTCTTAATCAAAGGACAAGAGAAGATCATCCACGATCAACTTCTGTATTGCTAGAGTATAAAAGTTTCATAACATCTTTTGTAGCTCAGACTATAATTGTTGTGCCTTCAATTGTAATTAATTTGAAGAGGGATCCAATGTCTACTTCCTCGGTTACTGAGTCTGCTGGTGTTGGTACTGATGTTGCTGTGGTGCAACTTCTTCTTCCTTTGACTTTTATCTTCCCATTTCTGTCAGCACAGGCAAAAAATTCCTAAACTTTTGTAGGAGGACTCCACTGCTGGTGCCAAAAAACTAATTGATACTAATGCCCAGACCATATAGCTGCTGCTACCTCCATGTCCCTAGAAACTATAGGAGAGGGCTACTAAAAGTGTCACCTTGGTAGGTTTTCATATTTGAAGTTGGATGGATATTATTCATGTCTTCCTTGATTTGTACTGACTTGGTTCTTTTCTTGTAGTTCCTGGTTGTAAGGATGATCATCTACATTCTTCTTCGGGAGAAGTAGAGGAGGCTTTTGAGGGTCTTAAGAAATCCCTAGAGGAGTCCAGACAAGCTTTGGAGACAAAGCAGAAGATTTGGGAGGAAAAGATTGGAGCTGTCGAAAAAGCGCAATAAAAAGCCGATGAAAATCTAACTGTGGTACTGCTGAAGATTCAGAGATATTTCTAAGGCATGATTCAGGGTCTCCCCCCAATCTTAATGATGAAGTTGATGATAATGCAGGTTCGGGGGAATCCTTTCTGGCTATTGAGTCAATTGTTCCTTCAGCCGATCAAGACAATGCTCCTCTTGACTCAACTTCCCCTCTTGCTATCCCTGAGGTAAGGAAGGATAAGAAGAAGGTGTAGACTTATTTTCCTTCTAGTCTTTGTATTATGTACCTTTATTTTGTCTTCTTTTTGTCTTGTTCTGATGTACCTGAAATGTTGCCATCTATCAACAAAAGAACTTTTTCTTCAATTAACTTGTCAGTTTTTTATGCTTTGCTATTGCTCTATCTCCTTTTTATTGTTGATCAATTGTTGCTTTATCTTTCTAATTCATTTCCAAGATGGAAAAAATTCCCTCCATTTATTCCAACCTATTAAAACGCTGCAACAATATGTTTAAAGTTGGTAACTTGGATTTGACAGATGAAGAATTACCAAATATTTTTTGTAATCTTTGAAATCAATACCATAACAGTGGATGTAGGCTTTCTTACATAATCGAACCACTTTGAAACCTTGTGTCACTCTTTTAGCTATTTCATTACAATTCTATATTTTATCTATGATTCTAAAACTGGACCAAGTCCATTTTTTGACATCAACATATTGGCGTCGTCTGTAGAAAAGTTTGTTTAATCGTCGTTCTCAATCTAATAATCCTTGCTCAAGGAAAAATGAATGATCTAGAGCCTAGTGCCAGAAATAAAGGCAACCCTCCTGTTCCATCTGCTCTGCCTATAGTAGCTGACCTAAATGTGATTTTGGACAGTATTGCTTGGGGTCAAGACATTATGCAAGAGTCAATGAGACAATTGGCTTAGTTGCCACAAGCCAGATCTCTAGCCCTATTAAGACAATAGGCATTTTTATCACCACGGAGATCAATTCCACCCCCACCTCCGAGGCATAATCGATGCAGCTATTATAGATCATCTTATGATAGGACTTATCACCTAAGAATCAGTCCCTCAATTAGAGCCTCAGAGTCTTATGATGACCATTGCTCCTGAAAGGCCAAGCGTCTTAGAGAGATTGAGTTGAGCTTCTCCTTTTGACCGATTGGGAACCCGAGAAAATAAAAACCTTCCTATATCATTATCTAAGAACACTCAACATCTAGCCGATCAGTATGAAGCCACGATCAGATTAAGATCAAGCATCCGATAATCTGTACGCGCTAAGCAGACTTATTAGGAAGAGAGTTCAGCGCATACACATAGTCGGGGCAGTCGAGCTATTTCGCATAAATCTTATGTAGGCAATCCTTCGTGAAAAGGATCAATTCAGCGATTGGAAGATCGTCTAGGGGAGATGGAGAAAGCAAAGAATCCTTTACAATGAAGTTTTGTTATAGGATCCAAGTTTATTTAAGCCATTGTGAATTTTCCTACACCATTTAAGTTTAAAGCTCCCGTGGTTAACCCAAAATATGATGGAAAAACTGATCCAGTTCTGCACATTGAACAATATCAAGCTGCCGCTGACATTTAGCATTCTCAAGTACTATTATAGGTTTTGCTCAGATATGGTATAATAACTTGCCCTGGGGATAAATTACCATCTTTAACCAGCTTTCCAAGCTATTTATTAGAAAATACTATTTGACAAATAAGCCAGTAAAGAGAGTAGCCCATCTTTTGAGCGTAAGGCAACAAGTAGGGGAAACACCTAGGGAGTACATCACTCGTTTCAATAACGAGAAACTGGAAGTGGTATATTACGCAGAAAAAATAGCCATCACTGTTCTCATGAGTGGACTGCTTCCCAAGAAACTATACTACACTCTGGCCAAAAATCCTCCTAAAACTATGATCGAGCTCATGGCTAAGGCGGGAAAAATAATGAATGCTGAAAAAGCAATGGGTGCAAAGCATAGTCAAGCCACAAAGACGGAGAATAAAGATCAGAAGAAGCAAAAGCCAAAAAAAAGAGGACAAGTTCAAAAAATATGGAACCTATATTCCATTGAGTGTTAGCATTCACCATATCCTCGAGGAAATTAAAAACAATAAGGATTTACATGGCCTAAAAGGTTGAAAGCACCCTCTAATAAGAGGGACAAATCTAAATATTGTGAATTCCACAAGGATCATGGTCATACAACATATAACTCTATCGCTTTACAAAAATGAGGTAGAATCTCTCATCCGTCGAGTAAACCTCAATAAATTTGTTGACATGAAGACTAAATTCTCCATGCAAGCCCAGAGATGATCCCGACCTTTCTAAGAATCCTAAGCATCCACAAAGTGAGGTAGATATGATCAGTTTTAGTTCATTTAATTGTCATGTAATTATAGGTGGTGATGCAGGAGGAGGCGATCACACTGCTGAAAGAAAAGCTTACTTAAATGAGGCCGGGCTTGCTCTTATATCCATAGAATTAATCTGAGTGAAGATGATCGGCCTAGGAAGGTCAACAAAGACAAAATAATGATTAGTTTTTCAAAGAATGATCTCTCTAGGGTAATTTATCCACATGACAATTCATTGGTTTTCAAATTCAGGATCCAGGATACTGTCATCGCTGGAGTTTTGATTGACAATGGGAGCTCAATAGATATTATGTCCTATCATTGCTTTCAGAGTCTTGATTTGAAACTCAACCAACTGGAACCCTACCACAGGCCATTAGTAGGATTTTCTGGTGAAAATGTTTACCCTCTGAGGACAGTCAAGCTAGAAGTGTTATTCGTAAATTGGTCAAAAAACTGTTCTAAGAAAATACGCTTCTTCATAATAGATAAAAACGTTTAATCTACCTACAATGTGATCCTAGACGGGGTAGGTTTGAAGAAGTTTAAAGTTGTACCATCAACAGTTCATCAATGCTTGAAGTTTCCAACTCATTTTGGTGTAGGTGTTGTGAAAGGCGACCAAAAGGTGGCCAACGAGTGTTACTACTCCTCAGCCGAGTAAGAGGATTTGATCGAATTGAAGAAGAAGACTACCACCTATCAATTGGATGCCATTGATCCCAATAGTGAATATGAAGTTAAAACTTTATATCCACGAGATGACACAAAATTAGTCAAAGGATAGATTGTGGAATCTATTGAAAGTGTTATCCCGGATAATAAAAAATCAAAGAGAACTTGGCAGATCGGTTCAACACTGGATCCAGTCCTTAAATAAGAATTGATTATGTTCCTAAGGCAACGAAGAAATGTATTTGCTTAGATCCTTGAGGACATGCCTAGTATTGATCATAATTTCCTTTGTCACGAGCTCAATATCAATAAGGATGCCAAGCCGGTCAAGCAGAGATGAAGGATTTTCAGTTTGGAGAAGAATCAAGGTATCCATAAAGAGGTCGAGAAACTTTAAAAATCCCAGTTTATTGAAGATGTGAAGTATCTAGCATGGTTGTCCAACGTTGTAATGGTTAAGAAGAAGAATGATAAATGGAGAATGTGCGTGGATTTCACCAATTTAAATAGCATGCCCAAAAGACCACTTTCCCTTGCCTAGAATTAATCAATTGGTGGATGCTACATCGGGATATGAACTTTTAAGCTTCATGGATGCCAATTCTGGGTATAACCAGATTAAGATGAAATCAGAAGATAAGGAAAGCTTAGCTTTTATCAAAGAGGAACTTATTTCTACAACGTAATGCCCTTTGGGCTAAAAAATGTTGGAGCGATGTATCAATGGTTAATGAATAAGGTCTTTGAAGAACAGATATGTAAGAACATGGAGGTTTATGTAGATGATATTTTAAAAAAATCAATAAAGCTTTAAATCATATCAGCGATCTTAGCCAGACGTTTTGACCAACTGGAAAAGCATCAGATGAAGTTGAATCTAACTATGTGTGTGTTCGGGGTCCAGGATGGAATGTTCCTTGGCTTCATAGTCAATCAAAGGAGCATTAAAGCTAATCCAGTAAAGATCAAAGCTTTGATCGAAATGCAGTTGCCAACTTACAAGAAAGATGTACAAAGGCTCACTGAAAGAGTGGCAGCTTTAAACAAATTTGTGTTTAGGGAAACATATATGTGTTTGCCATTTTTCAAGGTGATGAGAAAGATGCTCGAATGGAATGAAGAATGCGAAGAAGCTTTTAAAGAATTAAAGAAGTACCTATTATAACCTCCTTTGTTATTATGATCACTCTTGGGAGAGAAACTATACTTATACCTAGCTGTTTCAGAATCTGCGGTTAGCTCGACTTTGGTCAGATTGGACAATGGGATCCAAAGACCAGTTTATTACACCAGTAAAGCATTAAGGGGAGTCGAGATTAGGTATCCACACTTGGAAAAGTTGGCTTTACCACTTATTGAAGCTTCCAGGTATATTAAACCTCATTTCCAAGCACTTACTATAGTTGTGTATACTGATCTGCCTCTTCGACAAGCACTCCACAAGTCTGAGAAGTCAGGGAGATTTATATATTGGGCGGTAGAGTTGGGAGAATATGACATTGTCTATGAACCATGGTCTTCATTAAAACACCAAGCTCTAGCGGATTTTAGTACTGAATTCACCTATCCAGAGGTTCCCGACCAATAAAATTTACCTACCGAGAAGACTTTTAAAGAAGAGAGCTCAGCTAAAAAGCAAGATGAAATTATTATCGATCAACCTAGGTCATATAGAACTCAAGAACTAGCCCAGAATATCAGAGGAAAATAAGAAAATATTTCGTCATGGAGTTCCATCAGAAGAAGGCTTCAATAATGATATCCCGTTGTACGTCGATGGTTCTTCATATGCAACTGGAAGTGGAGCAGGTATAATACTTAATACTCCTGATGATATTGATGTTGAATATGAACTTAGGTTTCAATTCAAGGCATCAAACAATAAGGAAAAATACGAAGCTTTAATAGTTGTACTAAATTTAACCCTTTTATTAGGCGTCGAACAAGTAATGGTGCACAATGATTCATAGTTAGTGGTCAATCAAGTGCTTCATTTATATGGAGTGAAGGGAGAGTTGAAGACTAGATACTTTACCAAAACCATGGAAGTCATTTCCAAGTTTCCAACCGTGCAAATGAATATGATCCCCATAATAACCAATGCCCGAGAAGATTCACTTGCTCGACTGGCTTTAGCAACCAGAATTGAACTCAGGCGCACTATACCAATAGAGATCCTAGCTAATCGGAGCATTGACGAGGACTTAATGGCTAATTTCATTGTCGTAGATTTGGGACTTTCCTGAATGGACCCAATTAAAGCCTATATTGAGAATGACATGCTGCCACCTGATCCCAAAAAGGCCAAAAAGATTCAATATAAAGTAATGAGATATGTGTTAGAAAAAGGAGTTTTATACAAAAGGGGATTGATGATCTCCTTGTTGCACTGTATTCATCCAATGGAGGTGGAAAATTTAATCAACACTTAGGGATACTACTTGTCGAATATGAGAGTAGATTATACAGCCTTTGCAAGAAAGGGTGACAAATGCCAGAAGTTCTCTACAATTCATAAAATGCCCAATGATTTTCTAGTATCCATAACTTCTCCTTGACCATTTGTTATTTGCGGAATTGATCTAGTCGTCCAATTATCGACCACTAGACGTAGGTTCAAATATTTAGTTGTTGTTGTTGATTACTTCACCAAATAGGCGAAGGCAGAAAAATTGGTAGACATGCCCTATGAGAAGGTGTATTAATTCATTTGTAAGAATATTATATGAAGATATAGGTTACCATATGCCTTCATTACGGGCCATGGCACTCAATTTGATAATGATGAGTTTGAAGCATGTTATGTTGAGTCTAAAATCTAATTACTACACTCTGCACTAGGCCGTCCTCAAAGTAATGGTCAAACAGAAGTAACAAATAAGACTTTGCTCAACGGACTTAAGAAAAGACTTGATGAGAAAAAGAGCAACTGGATTAATGAGTTACATTATGTTCTTTAGGTTTATAGAACAACACCGAGAATAACAACTGAAACGACACCTTACATGCTTGAATTTGGAACGAAATCCATGGGACTAACCGAGATAGGCCTACCAACCCATAGGGTACTAAGTTTTGATTCTCCAACTAGTGACTCGATGCGGTAACTAGATCTAGACATATTAGAGGAAGTCTTAGAAGACGCTGCCTTAAGAAACGCTTCATACCAACACAAAGCTGCTTGCTTCTATAATAAATGAGTCAAGCCGACTAACCTTAAAAAAGGTGACTATGTTCTTAAAAAGGTCATCCAGAAGATAAACAAGCCTGAGGTTAATTGGCAAGGCCCATGTCGTATTTTCGCTATCATCCGAATAGGAACCTATCGACTTGAGACTTTAGTAGGGGAAGAATTCAAAAACCCTTGGAATGCCGAATACCTCCAAAAGTAATACCAATGATTCAAGGGATTGTTACTATTGTATTTCTTTTGATTCTATGTTTTACCTGACTATGAGTCAAGTTTTAATAAAATATTAATTTCGTTCCCTTCAATTTTTCAATTTTTTTGGAGTATAGTGATATAACATCACACAAAAAAAATAAGTCAGAATGGCTCTATTTTACCGATCAACAGTACATACATGCTTAATCAGGTCGAATTTATTTGTCGATTCAGTTCCGATCAACAGATCAAATTCCAGATGCACCAACAGCTTGAGGCACAATTGTTGCTCGCTCAAATGCAAACTTCTTGTATGACTTCGTACATACAAGTCATGAATAAGAAGTAACTATTACTATATGTATGGATTTGTATAAATAATTCACGAACAAGAAGTATTATCTGAATAAGTTCAAGAACAATTTACTTCATGTATGACTTTGTTATTTACAAGTCAAGAACAAGAAGGCTGTAAAACTTCATATATAACTAAAAAGATACAAACAAGTTTTACCTGACTAAGTTAAATGCAGGAAGACATGTAAACATTCCTAAATACTGGGATACAAATATATATTCCTCATACACGTGGTCACACTCATAACTAATGCTAAATTTGGATTAGTATATCTAAGTGCATTAGTAGAATCAATGGCATTACAATCATAAGTTGACTGATTGATTAAAATAGTCATAAGTTAACAAAACAAATATATGGATTTTATTCATATAAACTGTATTACATTCAAATGAATAAAAAAATAAGAATTATTCAACATGACGTTTTCCTTCCTCTTTGGAGGTCGACTGAGATGGTTGTACTGTTTCCATTCCAGCAGGAGGATCATCCAAATTATAGGGATAATTAATAAAGTTAAAATCCCTTAACATTTTTTTGTTACTATTGCTCGTCACATTGATTATGTGGGGATGACGGACTATCTCATGAACATCGTGTAAACCATAGTTCCCTAAGTATTTAATGCTCAGGCATTGGGGAATAACATCAACAAGGATCCATGAAGTATCTAACTTGAAGGGGGGTTATCACAATCTAATAAACCAGGCGTGTTCTAATACCACAGCTGGCTATTACGATCATGCTTCAGCAAAGTTAAGCAATTAGTCCAACCCATTTATAACCTTCACGACCGGTCTGATAAAGGTAATAATCTACATGACCTAAAGCTTAATTATAGCCTTCCATCCACACCTCTATGGGTTGTTTGTGAAATTAAAAGGTTAAACTTTTAACTTGTTGTTGAAGTTTATTCAAAACACTGTCCTTCACCTTCAACTGTATGGACTGATCGACAATGGCTCTGTCCTTATCTTTAAGCTTTGCAGACAGGTCGACAATAGCTTGACTCTTTTCTTTCAACTAGGCAGCTTGGTCAGGTAAGATTTTCTTGGTCTTGGTTTTTTCAACAGTTGGTTGGCTCATTCTTTATTGTATGGAAGATTGCACAAGTTTGGATTTCTTCACAGTTTCAAGTTTTTTCATCAGTCTGGCATTACCATTCTTCTAAAAGGAGGCACCTTCATTGGCATCACTAACAGAAGACTGTTTCAAAGTCTTTAACTTATTCCGGAGTTTATTATTCTTCTCATCCAAGAGCTTGGCGATTTATCTGGATTCATCAAGTTCACGCTTTAGTAAGAATTCTTTCTTCCTGTATGAAGAAGCATATTTATCCAGTTTTTTCTCAAAACCCGAGTCTTCACTCAATGAGTTGTACTTGGCTTCATAGTGAGCATGCAATAAAGCTTTGGTTTCATTATGGTATGCCACAAGTCCTTGATTATCTCAAAGTATGCAACATTATCGGCCACAACCCAATCAAGAAGGAATTTGAGAAAAGTGTATGCATCCCTTGCTTGATAAGAAGCGTATGCACCGAGCAAGTTTGTTACCAATATGGGTTCCATGATTTCATTCAATTTATTCACACCACTGGCAATCCCCCAGGTGTTGGGAGCTACTCTTGCTGGAACGATGTCAAAATATTAGTAGAAATGAAGAAGAAAAGGGTTTGGTGAAATGTGAAACCACACGCAGCTATAAATAAAGTTGGTATTAATGACCTTCATCCAAATAATATACATATATAGGATCATGGGGTATTTCTAAATCAACCCAAGATGGGATTTTCCTTTTGTCCCTAAATTCCTCTAAAGAATCATCATCAACTATGTGAATCATGGATCAGAAAGAAAGGAAATAAAGAAAAATAAAGAGAAAGAAAGAATTCTTACAGAAGATTAAGGATTCAGTAAGAACTATGGTAGGAAAGGACAAATGATGACAAACGATCTCCTAAAAGCTCAAAAATGGCTGATAGAGTTGGAAGATTTGGGGTAAGGTAAAATCTGGAAAAGCCTCCCGCCTTTTATAGATTATCTCAAAAATAACAAAAGTAATGATTAAACGTACCAACGATTGACATTCCGACGGCTTCACAGTACAGAAGGTGTAAAATACACAAATACCCTTTGGCGGTTGGTTAAAATTCAAATTATTTACAAAAATGCCATCTTCAAACTGTACCAGTAAAATTTTACAAGTGTGGGAGGTCGGTTACCGACTAGGCACCATAAAAATACTCCGAGCTACTTCAAGGATTGAATGTTCCATACTTTCATGCAAGCATCAAGTATAGAGTATTGGGGGTTTCTGTTGATACTAAAAATTATCTACCTAAATGAACCAATTAAAAGTGAACACTTGTTTGCTTTTTCATTTCTTCTAATATTTTGACATCGTTACAGCAAGAGTATCCCCTAACACCTGGAGGATTATCAATGGTGTGAATATATTGAATGAAATCTATAAAACCCATATTGGGAACAAACTTGCTCGGCGCAGATGATTCTGATCAAGCAAGGGATGCATACACTTATTGCAAATTCCTTGTTGATCGGGATGTGGCCAATAATGTTGCATACTTTGAGATGATTGAAGACTTGCAAGTAGACCTTAATGAAACCAAAGCTTTACTACATACCAACTATGAAGCCATGTACAAGGCATTGAGTGAAGGATGGGGTTTTGAGAAAAAAAAACTAAAAAAAATATGCTTCTTCATACAGGAAGAAAGAGTTCTTGTTGAACCGTGCACTTGATGAATCCGAGAGATCACCAATCTCACGGATGAGGAGAATAATAAACTCCATAATGATTTAGAGACTTTGAAACAGTCTTCTGTTACTGGTGCTGATGAAGGTGCCTCCTTTTTGGAGAATGAGAATGCTAGGTTGATGGAAGAACTTAAAACTGAGAAGAAATCCAAACCTGTGCATTTTCCAGACAATAAAAAATGAGCCGACCAACTGTTGAAAAAACTAGGACCAAGAAAATCTTAGCTGACGAAGCTTCCCAATTGAAAGCAAAGATTCAAGATATTGTCGACCTGTCAACAAAGCTTAAAGCTAAGAACAAAGCCATTGTCGATTAGTCCATACAGCTGAAGGTGAAGGATAGTGTTTTGAAGAAACTTCAATAACAAGTTAAAAGGTTAACGTTTCAATTTCACAAGCAACCCATAGAGGTGTGGATGGAAGGCTATAATGAAGCTTTAGGTCATGTAGATTATCACCTTTTAACTTTACTGAAGCATGATCGTAATAGCCAACTGTGGTATTGGAATGAGCCTGGTTTGTTAGATTATGATAATCCCCCTTCAAGTTGGATACTTCATAAATCCGTGTTGATGCTATTACCCAATGCCTGATCATTAAATACTTAGGGAACTATGGTTTACATGATGTTGATGAGATAGTCCATCCTCCTCACCTAATCAATGTGATGAGCAACAGTAACAGAAGAATGTTAAGGGATTTTAACTTTATTAATTCTCCTTATACTTTGGATGATCCTCCTGCTGGAATGGAAAGAGTACAACCTTCTCAGTCGACCTCCAAAGTGGAAGGAAAACGTCATGTTGAATAATTCTTATTTATTTTTTTATTCATTTGAATGTAATACAATTTATAAATCCATATATTTGTGTTGTTAACTATGATTATTTTAATCAATGAATCAACTCTTGATTGTAATGCCATTGATTCTGCTAATGCACTTAGATATATTAATCCAAATTTAGCATTAGTTATCAGTGATGACCAAGTGTATGAGAAATATATGTTTGTATCCCAATATTTAGGAATGTTTACATGTGTTCCTGCATTTAACTTAGTTGGGTAAAACTTATTTGTAACTTTCTTCTTAGTTGTATACGAAGTTTTACAGCCTTCTTGTTCTTGACTTGTAAATAACAAAGTCATACATGAAGTAAATTGTTCTTTAACTTAGTCGGATAATACTCTTATTTGTGACTTGTTTATAGAAATCCATAAATGAAGTAATAATTACTTCTTGTTCGTGACTTGTATATACTAAGTCATATAAGAAGTTTTCATTTGAGCGAGCAACAATTGTGCCTCAAGTTGTTGGTGCATCTAAAATTTGATCTGGTGACCGGCAGCGAATTGGTAGATAAATTTGACCTGATTAAGCATGTATGTAACATTGATTGGCAAGAGAGAGAGACATTATGACTTGTTATTTTTGTGTGATGTTATATCACCATACTTCGAAAAAAAAATCAAAAAATTGAAGAGACTGAAATCAATATCTTATTGAAACTTGACTCATAGTCAGGTAAAACATAGAATAAAAAGAAATACAATAGTAACAATCCCTTGAATCATTTATAATACTTTCGGAGATGCTCGGTGTTCTAGGGGTTTTTGAATTATTCCCCTTCCAAAGTCTCAAGTCGATAGGTTCCTGGTCGGATGACAACAAAAATGTGATATGGGTCATGCCAATTATCCTCAAGCTTGTTGTTCTTATGGATTACCTTATTTAGAACATAGTCATTTTCTTTAAGCTTGGTCAGCTTGACCCGTTTATTATAGAAATAAGCAGTTATGTGTTGCTATGCAACGTTTCTTAAAGCAGAGTCTTCTCGAACTTCTTCCAACATGTCTAGATTTAGTCGCCGCATCAAGTCACTAGTTGTAGAATCAAAATTTAGTACCTTGTGGGTTAGTAGGACTATCTCGACTGGTACCATGGCTTCAGTTCCTAATGCAAGCATGTAAGGTCTCTCTCTAATTGTTGTTCTCGACTTTATTCTGTAAGCCTAAAGAATAAAATGTCACTCATTAATCCAGTTGCCCTTTGCAGCATCAAGCCTCTTCTTCAATCTATTGAGCAAAGTCCTATTTATTACTTCTATTTGACCATTACTTTGAGGATGGCCTAGTGCAGAGAGTAGTTTCTGGATTTTAGACTGAACAAAATATGCTTCAAACTCATCGTTATCAAATTGAGTGCCATAGCCCATAATGAAGGCATATGGTTATCTATATCTTCATATAATATTCTTCCAAATGAATTAATACACCTTCTCATAGGGCATGTTTACCAATTTTTCCGCCTCCACCTATTTGGTGAAGTAATCAACAACAACGACTAAATATGTGAACCTACCTCTAGTGGTCGACAATTGGCCAACTAGATCAATTATGTAAGTAACAAATGTCCAAGGAGAAGTTATGGATGCTAGAGAAGCATTGGGAATTTTATGAATTGTAGAGAACTTCTATCATTTGTCACACTTTCTTGCAAAGGCTGTACAATTTGCCCTCATATTTGACCAGTAGTATCCCTGAGTGTTGATTCGTTGGAGCAATGATCGGCTAGTGGAATAAGCTCCACAGAAACCTTCATTCACTTCTTTGATTAAATTTTCCACCTCCATTGGATGAATATATCACAGCAAGGAGATCATCAATCCCCTTATGTATAAAACCCTTTTATCTAACACATATCTCGCTGCTTTATATCAAAGCTTTTTGGCCTCTTTGGGATCAGGTGGCAGGATGCCATCCTAAATATAGGCTTTAATTCGGTCCATCTAGGAAGGTCCTAAATATATGGCAATGAAATTAACCATTAAGTTCTTTTCATTGCTCTGATTAGCTAGGATCTCTATTGGGATGGTGTGCCTAAGTTCAATTTTGGTTGCTAAAGCCAACCGAGTAACTGCATCTGCTCGGGCATTGGCTATTCTGGGGACCCTATTCATTTGCACGACTGGAAACTTAGAAATGACGTCCATGGTTTTGGTAAAGTATCTGGTCATTAACTCTTCCTTGACTTCATATAAATGAAGCACTTGGTTGACCACTAATTGTGAATCGTTGTGTGCTAAAAAAATTAGAAAATTAAAAACACTGAAATTAATATTTTATTGAAACTTAAATCATAGTCAGGTAAAATATAGAATCAAAAGAAATACAATAACAACAATCCCTTTAATCATTGATAATACTTTCGGAGGTGCTCGACATTCCAGGGGTTTTTGAATTCTTCCCCTTCTAAAGTCTCAAGTCGATTGGTTCCTGGTCGAATGACAACGAAAATGCGATATGGGTCATGCCAATTAGGCTCAAGCTTATTGTTCTTCTAGATGACCTTCTTAATAACATAGTCACCTTCTTTTAGGTTGGTCAACTCGACTCGTTTATTATAGAAGTAAGAAGTTATGTGTTGGTATGCAGCGTTTCTTAAGGTAGTGTCTTCTCGGACTTCCTTCAACATGTCTACATCTAGTCTCCACATCAAATCACTCGTTAGAGAATCAAAATTTAGTACCTTCTGGGTCGGTAGGCCTATCTCAATTGGTACCAGGATTTCAGTCCCAAATGCAAGCATGTAAGGTGTCTCTTTAGTTGTTGTTCTCGGTGTTGTTCTGTAATCCCAAAGAACATAATGTAACTCATTAATCCAGTTGCCCTTTGCAGCATTAAGGCTTTTTTTTAGTCTATTGAGCAAAGTCCTATTTGTTACTTTTGTTTAACCATTACTTTGAGGATGGCCTAGTGCAGAGTGGAGTTTCTGGATTTTAGACTAAACTCATTATGCTTCAAACTCATCGTTATCAAATTGAGTGCCATGTTCCATAATAAAGGCATATGGTATCTTGCCCTTGATTAAAGGGATACATTGTATTTTTAGTGACCCAAAGGTTAAGGGTCAGAATGTCAAGGGCTGGAATACCTTTATACATTCAAGCATTTACACCCGTACAAAATGAATGTAATGATTGGTCGTATGAACCACGTGTGTTAAGACCTTTGGAATGGTACACTTCATTGATCTTGATGGTCGACATTTTTTATGTTGCTCGGCATGCCTGCCAAGCTACTATCTGCTGATTAGAATTTTAGCAACATAAGAGTACACGTATTCACTTCTAGTTGGTCCATGTAGGTGGTTAATTTTTGGTATCAACAGTATCTAAGCAACATTTATTCAGGATCTCAAAGAACGATCGCAGTCGCACTCATAATAATAGTTAGAATTCCCTTGACTATCTCAAGACCCCATACCACAGCATGACACAAAACAAGGGTAATTTTGAGAAGTCATTTTATGGAATCATTTAATATAGTGCTTGGCGGAGTGTGCCATTCACACTTTTATGATAAGTATAACCATATATAAGATAAATACAAAGGAAATATTCCATGGAGCTGATAAGTGATGAGGGAATGATTCCACATTCAAAATGGTTCTCTAAATATATTGTATAATTATCATCTCCTATGTGGGGAATATGAGAAATACGAGGCAAAATCTTTGTCAAATTGCACTCTCATTTATTAATAAAAGCTATCCCCCGTCTGTGGACATAGAAAATTTATCGAGCTACATAAAAATGTGTTATTTCTATTTGATTGGTTGTGGTTTCTTTAATATTAATTCTTATCTTGACTTGTGTGATTATTTATTCGAAGCCTACGAGTTTTTTCACTTACATCAATATGAAATGTATTTTTTAAAATTAATATTTTATCTTTGGCTTCAAACAAAGATCCGAAATAGCTAGATGAAAATCTAAAATTGTGTGCATCGCCAATGAAATATAGTTGAATGAAAGAAATACTAAGAGTATTATTATTCACAGATTCATATACTTTATCTTCTCTAAATTTACTTTTTAAATTATTATATATTTTATCATGAATTGACCACTTATTATAAACTTGGTGTTTTTCATTCATTGGGTGAGACTTTTTCAATAAGTGACTTTTGAAAAATGTACTTATGTTCATCCATGCAATTATTTATAATATAACTTAAACTCTTGTGTAAATTTTGTAATTAAAAAATTGACCTATAGAATGAAATCTACAAGGTAATGTTAAAGAAAAATATGTATCATGATGAAATAAAGTTGATATATAAATAAAAAGATAAACTAATGTTTAGTCCCTAAATGGTTCATTTGACATTTAATACAACATAATTTTAAATTTAATAACAATATCAATTATGACATTAATATTATTTATGAGACAATGTCATGTCATCACCGCTAATGACATGGAAGTGCTACCGTAGTATCATATATGTCCAGTTCATGTCAATATTAGGAAGTAAAAATTATTTTTGAAAATATATTGGACTAAGCAAATCATCGACTTTTTACTAAATGGGTGCTTTCTTTGACTTAAAAAGATAGGAATCTAAAACACATGGTAAATTATTTTACACGTTTCAAATTACATAAATAAGGACAAACAATATGTGTGGATCATTTAACATGTTGAGTGGTACTAAAGAGTTGGTTTATGGTTAAATTTAACAATATTTATTTAGAAGTATAAAGTTAAATAAAATATTATTTCACAAAAGTAGGCATCGAGGCTTATTATTGAGCGAAAATGATGAAAGTGGAGAGGGACTTATGATCAGATAGTATTCTTGTTGCGTTTAAAAAGTATTGGAAGAGTTAGTTGTGTTTTGACTATTAAAATTTTCAATAAAATTAAAACGACATAGGATTTTCGACAAATGGAGAAAGAATGTTTTTGTGCATATTTATAAAACAAATAAATTTTATGAAGTATTTAAAATTATCATGAAATTAGGTTTATGACTATACAATAAATGTTGAAGAGAGTGATTAAACATAGATTGAAATTGAAAACAATAGTATAAATAGAAAAAAAAAGACATATCTTCATGTTATTTTCATAGATTCGGATAAGGTATGTGATAGAGTGAATTTTAAATAAGAAAAAAATTACTAATAGACATTGTAGGGAACTTCTTTATACAATAATGCACTTTACCAACTTGGCCTAGTGTGCAATGTAAAAGCTGTGAAGAACACTAGATATAACGTAATTTAGCAAGTCATCCTTGCCTACGTCCATGGGTAAAGAGGCGGGAGATGATTTATTATGAAAACTAACCATGGAGTGATAAGGTTGATAGATGAGAGTCCAAGACGAGATTACGGGAGTATGTAATGACATATTGTCAAAACGTACCATCCTCACAGACTGTGGGGGGATTATGTATTAAATTACAAAGTTAAAATTTTTTACCATTTTTTAATAATACAACTTCTATCGGATCCATTATAGTTCAAGTCTATCTTTACTGCAGTAGTCGAGTTATTCTATAAAGTATAGGTATTATAGGTGGTCTCCTTTTAGTCGAATTTGTCACCCATGAATGATCAAATTCTAATGGATATATTAAGTCAGCGGTCGACTAGCAATATGGGTATATTATGGAGTTTTGTCATGTGTCCTTTGTGTGTGTACCAAGATAATTACATCTTCCTTCAATTACCTAATGATTAGTCTCAGTCGGCCTAGGGCATGATTGGTATGTCTTCTAATTAACTTAACACACATGGAAAAAGTATAAGGATTAGAGGTGATCTTCTTCTAGTCGAATGGGTCGCCCATGAATGGTCAAATTCTCAAAGATGTATTAAGTCAGTGGTCGACTAGCTATAGGGGTATATTGTGAAGTTTTGTCATGTGTCCTTTTTATGTGTTCCACGATAATTACATCCTCCTTTAATTACCTTATGATTAAGCTGAGTCGGCCAAGGTCATAATCGATATGTCTTCTAGTTAACTTAAGGCACGTGGTAGTTGTGCTTTGTGGTTCAGCTACATTTACCACTTATGCGTAATGGTAGCATAATAACGATTAATCATTCATACATAATTCCTAGACTTCATGGTTACGTGCAATGTCGGACACATCTTTAGGTTATTGCAGTGTGTCATGCGGTGACCTACGGAATGGAGGGAGCAGGGACCAAATCGAGGCATTGTCCCTTTGTTATTTTTGATAGTTCACTTTTCAAGGGTATAAATGTTGTGCTAAAATAGTCCTATGTTAAGCAACCAAGACCATAAAACTCACTTCGTAATTTTACCAAACAGTTGGTGTGCGAAAAACACCCAAGACCTTGTTCCTAATGAAAACTAAGTGTGCAAACTCAAAACGAATCCAATCAACAATCAACAAGTAGGATAACAAGAACACACAAGCAATCAAAGCAAAGAAACGACAACAATATAACATGGTTCACCCAAACAAGGGTTACATTCACAATGGTAGGATTTCTTCTTTCTTTGATAAATGGAGGAACCACAAGGTTACACACTCACACTCTTTATCTCTCCAAGAAAGTCACTCACAAACCAAGCACAAGAACTAATATTTAAACAAGAAGCTCTCACTCACTTTTCTCTTTGAAAACTCACAAAATGTTCCTCTAAAGCTGAAAAATAGCACTGCACAAAAAACAAAAAATAAGTTTCTATTTATAGATTTTCCTCAAAGTGGCAATTTTGTAAATATCGAGAAAAATCTATTTTTCTCCCAAAACAGCCGTGAACCAACGGGAAGCCACCGGAGATCCAAAATACACCACAACTCCACCTTGGCGATCCGAATGATCCAACCAAAAACTCGAAATGAAAACCATTGAACCCGCTTAAAAATCACCCTCGAAATCTACTAAGCTTAATGCGGCTCCCCCTAATTGAGGAGCCTCTCCTCGAACTTCAACAAGAAGTGAGATTTAGAAGCTTTAGGCAATGCCTAAACTTCTCCGTAGTCACAGGTTTGGTGAGGAAATCTTCTGCATTCTAATCTGTGCGCACCTTCTCAATCAAAACCTCTCCGAAATTAACCCAATCCCGAACTCTATGATACCGCACATCAATATGCTTTGTGCGGGCATGATACACTTGATTCTTAGCCAAATGCATAGCACTTTGACTATCGCAATGAAGACGAACACTCTCTTGCTTCATCACCAATTCACTCACCAAACTCTTTAACCAAATTGCCTCCTTTGATTCTTTCGTAAGTGCCACATACTTCGCCTCCGTGGTAGACAAAGCACTTGTCGGTTGTAACATGAATCTCTAAGATACTCGCCTACTGTCAATAGTGAATACATACCCTGATGTAGATCTTCGCTTATCAAGATCCGTCGCAGAATCCGAATCCACATACCCCGCAACAAACTCGGACCCTTTCTTTCGCTCAAACACAATTCCCATTGACTTGGTTCCCTTTAGATACCGAAGAATCCATTTCACCGCTTTCCAATGCTCTTTTCTCGGATTCGATATGTACTTACTAACCACACCCACGGCTTGGGAGATATCCGACCTCGTGCAAACCATAGCATACATAAGGCACCCCACAGAACAAGCATACGGCGTTGAAGCCATATCATCTCACTCATTATCCGTAGAGGGGCATTTCTTTTCACACAAAGCGAGATGTGAAGCTAACGGGGTA
The DNA here is from genome assembly GCA_949130495.1 of Sambucus nigra. NCBI lineage: Eukaryota > Viridiplantae > Streptophyta > Magnoliopsida > Dipsacales > Adoxaceae > Sambucus > Sambucus nigra. Next base: position 50,205,349 of record OX422213.1, read on the forward strand.
GAACTAGCCTTGGCATCCAACATGCCAAATTTCCCGATGACATGCGAAATATAATTTTTCTGAGATAACCACAACTTGCCAACTTTTCTATCTCGTCTAATCTCCATACCAAGAATCTTTTGCGTCGCACCAAGATCCTTCATGTCAAACTCCCGGCTCAATTCCACCTTGAGATCCATTATTCGTGATATGTCCCAACACGCAATGAGCATGTCATCCACATAGAGCATTAACAAAACAAACGAACCATCATAAAGAACCCGAAAATATGCACAATGGTCATGATCACATCTCGTGTAACCAACCCGCAACATGAAGGTATCGAACCGTAGGTACCATTGTCGTAACGACTATTTAGGCCCATACAATGACTTCTTAAGCCGACAAACATGATCTTACTTTCCCACTTCCTTGAACCCCTCCGGTTGCACCATGTAAATAAGCTCCTTCAAATCACCGTGAAGAAAAATCATTTTCACATCCATTTGCTCCAATTCCATATCGAATTGAGCAACCATTGCCAACAACACCCATATCGAAGTATCCCTCACCACCGGGTAGAAGATCTCATCATAGTCAATCCCCTCCTTTTGTGAAAACCCCTTCGCTACTAGCCTTGCCTTGTACTTCGGTTCTTCTATTTTATTAATTGCCTCTTTCTTCCTATACACCCACTTAGAGCCAATAATGTGTCGCCCCTTGGGTTTAGGAACCAACTCCCACACAGAGTTCTTTCGTAGAACTTCCATCTCTTCCGAGATAGCACCCATTCAAATCGCCTTGACATCACAATTAATGGCATCTTTATATGTCATTGGATCACCCTCACTAGAAATGAGAGAGTAATTGACCTCTTCCCAACCAAGCCTAGATGGTGGATTGATCTCCCTATGATCTCTGTCACGTGCTATGGATGGCACTTGCTCCACCCGTTGAGTGTCCTCCACCTCAACCGACTCCTCTCCCAAATCATCCTCATTTGGCTCCATCTCAACCGTGTCATCACTCGATTGAGAATTACTTGAACCACTAGTAGATGCACTATCACTATCGGTGGTTGATGATCTCGAATATACCAAAGGAATCTCGACGGTTCTAACACCACCGTCGTTGGCAACTTCCAGGAACTCCTTGGCCTTCAACATGGACGTCTCGTCAAACTTCACATCCCAGCTAATAACTAGCTTCCTCGTAGATGGATCCCAAAGCTTGAACCCCTTTACCCATTTTCCATAGCCTAGGAAAATACACCGATGAGTTCTTGGGTCATTTTTAGTCCTCTCGTCACTAGGAATGTGAGCATACCCCGACCATTCGAACACCCTCAAAGTAGATTAGTCGACCTCGTGCCCCAACCATACTTCCTTTGGACACTTCAAACCAAGAGTCGAATTTGGAGACCGATTCACTAAATACACGGCATGATCAAGAGTCGCTGCCCAAAAGGATTTCGGCAACTTGGCATGAAACCTCATGCACCCTGCCCTTTCCATAATGGTGCGGTTCATCCTCTCCACCACCCCATTTTTTTGTGGAGTCTTCTTAAGGGTAAAGTGCCTTGTGATGCCCGCGTCTTTACAATACTTGAGAAACCCACCATCTCTATACTCACCCCCGTTGTCGCTCCTCAAATACTTGATCTTCTTCCCCATTTGATTCTCCACCATGGCTTTCCACTCCTTGAACTTCTCGAAAACCTTCGATTTTTCCTTCAAGTAGTAGACCAACACTTTTCGTGAATAATCATCTATGAAAGTCACAAAGTATCTAAAGATGCCTATGAAAATAACATCCTAAGGCCCACACACGTCGGAATGAATATAGTCAAGAGTCCCTTTACTCTTATTCGTAGATATAGTGAATTGCACTCGAGTTTTCTTCCCCATCACACAATACTTGCAAAAACCGATCTTACATCCGTGCACCCCTTTCAACAACTTTCGTCGATGAAGTTCTTCCATGCCCCGTTGGCTCATGTGACTAAGTCTCATGTGCCACAATTGTAGCTCGTCGATTTCTGGCTCCGTGGAGACTGCCGCTCCACCCACTACCGTATTTCCCTTCAATCTATAAAGATTGTTTGGTAACTTTGTGCCGCGCAAAATCACCATTGATCCCCTTTTCACCTTCAAAGCCCCACCCTCGGCTTGAATCACACACCCCTTTGAATCGAGTGCGCCTAAGGAAATCAAGTTCTTTTTAAGTGCCGGAACGTGCCTCACTTCACTTAAGATTCAAACAACCCCATCCCACATCTTTATGTGCACCGAACTGATTCCCACTACTTTTCACGTAGCATTATTTCCCATGAGAATCTCACCACCGGTATTGGACTTGTAATCCTCAAACCATTCCCGGTTCGAACACATGTGGTATGAACATTCAGAATATAGAATCCAACCATCAACGTGATCGGCGAAAAAACAAGTAAGAACCTCTTCGCCTTCCTCTAAAGTAGCAATACCGACCACATCCTTAGTAGCGTCTCCTATCTTATCATCTTTCTTCCACTCCGGACAATTCCATTTAAAGTGACCCTTTTTATGTCACTTGAAACACTCAACCCTGCTAATGTCTCGAAATTGAGACCTTTGGAAGCCCCGGTTATTTGCACCCCGAGACTTCGACCTTCCTCTTCGTCCACCACCACCAACCTTGGCTACCAAGCCTTCACCTTGAGAAGATGAACTACCTCCATCGCTACCATTTTTCTTCTTCATGGCCACATGAGAAATGATGTCCTGCATTACATCATTGAACTTAAGAGTAGTCTTCCCAAACATAAGTGTGGTGACAAAGTGCTCATATGAATCGGGCAACGAAGCAAGCAACTATAACGCTCGATCCTCCTCGCTAAATTGAACATCAATCCGATTCAAAGCATTGATCAAAGCATTGAAGGTATTTATATGCTTTATCATATCACTGCCCTCCTTCATTTCTAACTTGAAGAGAATCTTCTTTAGAAATAATTTATTTGACAAAGACTTGCCCAAATAAATCTCCTCCAATTGATCCCACATGCCCTTAGCCGTAGTTTCCGATATCACGTGATTGAGCACATCATCCGTGATATACATTTCAATTGAAGAAATCTCCCTTTGATCAATATCGCTCCATGCGGCTTCGGTCATATCCACCGAACACTTCTCTATACCCAACAATGCTATAACCAACCATTGTTGAACAAGAACACCCCGCATCCTTATTTGCCACCAGCCAAAATTAATTTTCTCATCAAAATGTTTTATCTCAAACTTCATTGAGCCTCCGGATCCATAACTACGATCCCACTTCTTAGAGCATCCGCTTGTAGAAGTTGATTCGAGAGTACGTGACACCTCCTCCTCCATTTGGAATAAATTCTAGAACTTATGCCAATATCACTCAAATTGATTCAAGTCGAACCAAAATACTGAGAAAACCAAGCAACCAAAGCTCTGATACCACTTGTTGCGCTAAAACTGTCCTATGTTAAGCAACCAAGACCATAAAACTCACTTCGGAATTTTACCAAACACGGGGTGTGCGAAAAACACCCAAGACCTTGTTCCTAATAAAAACTAAGTGTGCAAACTCAAAACGAATCCAATCAACAATCAACAAGTAGGATAACAAGAACACACGAGCAATCAAAGCAAAGAAATGACAACAATATAACGTGGTTCACCCAAACAGGGTTACATCCACAATGGTAGGATTTCTTCTTTCTTTGATAAATGAAGGAACCACAAGGTTACACACTCACACTCTTTATATCTCCAAGAAAGTCACTCACAAACAAAGCACAAGAACTAATCTTTAAACAAGAAGCTCTCACTCACTTTTCTCTTTGAAAACTCACAAAATGTTCCTCTAAAGCTGAAAAACAACACTGCACAAAAAAAACAGAAAATAAGCTTCTATTTATAGATTTTCCTCAAAGTGGCAATTTTGTAAATATCGAGAAAAATCTGTTTTTCTCCCAAAATAGCCGTGAACCAACGGGAAGCCATCGGAGAGCCAAAATACACCACAATAAAAACTTTATTTGAACCCTTTTGTCTTTCATTATTTCATCTGGTACTTTTTCTTTGCTTTTTGTTTCTCTTTAAATCTTTCTATAACTTTTCTAAAAACTCTATATTTTTCAAAGGTTCTTATATCCTTAATTTTGTGATGACAAAGGCCTCTGGGAAACAGGGGACTTCCTTTTAAATTGATTTTAGTGATTTCGTTCTAAATATAACATTCCTAAGAGCATTAAGATTAGGATACCTTCTATTAAGAATGACCTTTTTGGCTAGTATTTTCACAAAGTTAACTATCAGAGCTATTAAAGGGGATGTCTATTTCCCCTTCCACCCATTATTAATGGACGACATGTTATGGGGTGACCCCACTTCAAGTTAATGGTAGCATATTTTGTATAATTATGGGAACGATTATTATTAACAATAATTTCAACACCAACTTCGCAGTGAATTGATACAATATTCAATCAAGAACAATATCATATTACTTCCACTTAAAGGCTTGTTTTGTCAATATCATGTTAGTGGAATGGATGTTGAGTTCCTAAAATAACACATAAAAAGTTTTATTGTGTTCTTTGGATCTTTACATGCATAGGGCGTGAATTATAAGGGTTTGAATTATGCCTCTCAGGGTTGGCTCACCTGGTAGTGTCACATTTATTTCTTTTCAATAAGATCTGACAATTCTTGATCTAACCAATTTATCTTTTCATGTGTGTGGATTCCTACCATATATGAAAGCTTAGGGACTATAAAGGAACTTGACAATTCTTTGAAAAGTTTTGACAAAAGGCTCCTTAATGTGTTAGGTATTCTTGGTGAGCAACTCGTATCCTTTAGCGGTACAAGTTAACTAGACCTCTTCCAATAACTTTACAACCACCCCAATAGTTACATCATCTTATTTCACTAAAGTCAACATTGTTATCATCCCGATCAATCTATTAGTCGTCAATGCATACGTTAGGGGAATATATGTGGATGTGAGTGACTCACCACCCTATGTTATTTAAAGTGATTCACATGAAAAAATTGACTTGTCGGTCATCTCATTAATAAGATAACAATTTAGAACCCTTGTTTTCTTTTAAAAGGGTTCATTCGTCGATGTCAGATCATTCGTGGGAAGAGGAAATAAATGTAAATTCTCACTAGATTGTTCATCTCTCCAACTCTTAGGACAAAATGGTAAGGAATTATCATAATAGCATGCAAAATTCAATTTTAATAAGGAACAAGGCACTAACCCTCACTTGAAACATTTAGGGGGCAAAGGAGTGGCTTAGTATTGGAGAGGGAGAATGAGAACATGGAGAGATAACGAGATGTAAAGAATGAGAAAAAAAGGCATGGGACCAAGGAAGGAGAGGACCCCTCCCCCTTCTAAGACTCAGCTAATTAGGGCTTTAGGAGACCAAGTGGTGGTGGTAACCCCTAGGTAAAATGCTTCATCTTCTCACTATCCACCAGCCTAGATGCCACCTTGGGTCTTGACTATTATCAAGGGCAAAGAACCCATCGCTGCTTATTACTTGGTCTATAGAATTGTCGATGTCATACTTTCAATAAGTTGGGTCACCAAGTTACCTCAAGATATGTCATCCCTGTAGACTCGTAAGAATGAGCACATCCATAGGGAGAGGTTTGCACCTCACTATGGTAAATGTTTATTGCCTTGGACTTTTTCTAAGTTTACATGGTATTATATTTTTAGTGATTACTCTCACTTGAAAATTCATAGATAATATATGCTCTTGAAAAGTCGGTCAATAGGGTTGGTTAATTATTTGAGCGAAACAACATCCTAAATTTTTGGTCTAATCATATGAGCAATTTGATCTTAGAGGACGAGAATAAAGATAATCTCACTAACCAACTAAAGAATACGTCTGACTGCAAGGAATATTTACACAAGGAGAGCGATGCATTGGCTTGCTTACAACTCTATTGACCACAATTTATTAGAGCTAAAAAAGGATCATGACTTAATGTTGGTCGAGAAGGTCTCCTGGACCAAGGAAAGGGACAGGTTAATTAGTGAGGGGGACTCCCCTAATGAAAAAGAAAGAGAAAGATATACAATATTAGGTAGATGGAGAGGCCCTTGATTATTATTACAACGAAGTATATAATGATAGGATCAAGGGTGAAACCCTTTAATTGGACTACCGCATATTTGTATCCTAATACAAGGTATGGGTTGATGGACTTAAGTGGAGGAATGTCCATATTGGGAACAAATCTTATGAGGAAAACCCCCATATTCTACAACATGTACTTAGTGAAGGTGAAATTTCTCTGATCAGGAGGTGGAACAAGGTACCCCAATACTTACAATCGATGGTTAAGTAAAACAATAAGTAGAAGTTATGGGTAATGATAAGGAGGAAAATCAAGGGGTTTATGACTCTATTATATTTTATTTTCTCTAAGTATGTAAGGTTTTGTGACTTCTATTTCCTTTTATTTAATGTATTGTAGGCCTATGGCAATTTACTTAATTAATTAAGAGTTATATTGTGTGAGTGTCCTTTCTATTTACTTGTGATATTGTTTGGATTATTCTAATAGAAAAAAAGTATCAAAGAAAAATTCTAAGACTCACCACTCTTTGTAAGTGAAGGGTAGGCCTATAATAGACTTCACACCATTGTAAAAATTTGGAGTTTTATAAATTTAACATTCTTATCAACTTGTGAGTGATTTAATTTTGCAAAACAATATGTTAATTTTATATTAACCAAGTCACGCTCATGTTGATGTGTGATACCAACCCATTTATCTCACAATGGATTCAAAAATCTAAAACTTGGTATTTTGAGTTAGGTCGATCTTATGGATTTATTTCGTGTTGGTTATTTTAAGCTATTTTTTTAGCGTGATCGATCGATCTTGCTTTGTTAGGAAATCTAGGTTTATCTTAACAAGATATGTATGGCCTATTCTATGCATGCTTAGCCCTACTTAGGTTGGATTGGTTAATTTTAGATTGGTCTCGACTATTATAGGCATACTTACCCCTCTTTGGGTTGGGATGATTTATTCTAGAAGGATGTAGCTTATTTAAGGCAAACACTTTTTTAGTCTAGATTGAGGACTTAATTGGCGAGTCGAGGTGAAACCCAATCCTTATTGGTGAGAAGCAAGCATGTTAGCATACCCTGAAGGTACATATACTGCTCCAGATGCTAGTGGACTCGTTGATCAGCCAATGAAGAAAATAGAAGCATAGGTATTGGCAAAAGTGGGAGGGATGAGATTCGACCAGCACCCCATGAAATTTTCGTGTGTCAACCCAAGACTTTCCCAACTATTGTTCTATGACACCCCGCTAAAAATAATAACGGGTGGCCATCCCTATACTACATTTAATCAGGAATCTCAGATGGCTCATTCTCAGCATCAACAGATTATACTAAAATAGATAAGGCTAACTACTCGAAACTATAAAAGCGGATGCCAAAAATTAAACAAAACATGCAACGGACAACAAACCAACAATATACAACTACTAACAAAGGTAAAAGTTACACCCGTACTAAGATAAAACAAGTGCTAAACAATAATATAAATAGAGTACATAAAAGGAAATAATGCCCGAATAAGCTGTCGGGTCACAGACAGTACAATAACCACAAAGAAGAAATATAAACAGCTATATAACTCTAGGGTATAAACTCGATATACAACATGAATCCAACCTAGATTTACAAGAAGTAGGAAGAGACTACAATCTAAATCCCTCCACGGTTCGCAACTGCTACGGCTCCCAAGACTCTAGATAGAAAAGCATCTGGTATCCCTGCGGTGGGACACCTATAGTACGATATACATACATACATATATAATAAGATAGAAATATAAACGGGTTAAAGCCTGGGGTGTAAAAATATTTAGCAAGTATGTTAATCGTGCATAATAAATATAAATGCACTATTTCATAATTAAAGTGGAGTCGCACTCTCGTGAAACCCCAAACTCACCTCTCATCTACAGCGTGCACCTAATCGCGTCCAACAACCTTAATTAAGTTACCCCACCCACAAGGACAACCTACTGTACAATACGCACGACCAATAACCTCTTGACCTACCATCCTAACATAACCCAAGAATCTTTTCCATTTAGATCCCACGTTAATATATATACACATATAAGCCCTCATAGGCTTAGGTTCCAATTATTAGTTTAACCCAATTATAAATTTTAGTGCGACACACATTAACATTAAGCTTTAATATAAGAGTTTATTCTCTAAACAACATACATTCAAATACTTACAAATTCTCTCCACTCTCAACATTGCATTGCGTTTCGTGTGTGGGGCGTCTCGCAAAGAGAAATCCAACCAAGGAACCCCCCGATACACTACTCCTTGACAATGTCGATCGTAGGGATCCATTATGTCATATACACATCATACTACTGCAACTACTTAATTATTGAATACTATTTCTAAGAACATAAATTAAAATCTTTCTCTAACTCATTGGGGTCGCTATAACTGTAATTGTCCCTAATACGATCCTTCGACCCTGATCAACTAGTACACTGAAATCACCCAAGATGCACATACTAAAAAATCCATATTACCTTCACCTAAGATATATATATATAAACAATCATTCATTCCTATAACCACGTGTACATAACACACATAATGCACACTTTTCCATACACATAACATAAACGGTTACAGGATACCAAAATACTGCACCATGCCATCATCTTCCAGGGCATCACTCACATACCATCCTGGGGACCACCGGTAGGGCTAAATATCACCTACTTCGTGGTCAAAACCAAATCACAACGTATGTGAAGCGGTCATAGCTCCAAACCGACAAGTGAGAACGAATCATACCCAAGACTTCTCACCCCCAAAATATAAAATCACACAAATAAAAAGGGACGACTATGACCTGGGAAATATCCACACCCTGCTCCTCAAGCCATGAGCTCACCCTCATCGCTCAACTTCCCATGATAGCATGTGTTGGGTATGCTCATACAATAAGTATATATATCATTCACACAGTATATATATATATATATATATATATATATATATATATATATATATATACCAACAATCACATTATATGTATAAATCATCACACAAGAAATATACATTCGCGCCATATTTATATTCATTCAAATATATATAAGTCTCTATATATAAATGCATACCGAATCTCCAATAACTACTTATCATGTAAATTAAGCTAGCAATATGTATACAACTCTCATAATGCTCACCCTTATTACGACGCGTACTTACTCAAATCATTCTCCCTTATACACTGCCTCACTTGACACATATTTATCCATTTCCCTTATGATATGAATAGTCTTCCAATACAAAAAATAATAAGGTTACTAACTCCAAGGTTAACATATATGACAATCACTATACATTCCATTTATATCCGAGTACACTTTGATATATCTAATAATAATCCCGACTATAAGTGTGCACATAACTTATAGTCCACAAACAACAATCTTCATCCTAAATTCATTCCATAATTCCCTCAAGTATTGGAATCCCAATTGTTACTCACACAACCAATAATTTGTAAGCCTCAAGCTCAAAACTAAATTGATTTTATGATCCCATCATATATTGGGATACCCATATTCAATCACTCGTCGATATATATAGACTAGTCCAATAATAAGTATACTCACAACTATTTGTCGGCAACAAGTTAAATTACCCTCACTTTATATTATGGTTCAACGTCTCATGATGAACCTTACACATTTACATAATTACCACATTCCTTGAGTTAATCATCACTAAGGATAAGCGACTTCTCTCTCTTTGGTCCCCTAATCATATCCTAAATAGAATCCCATTGCTATAAGGAATTGACACAATAGTCGGTATCTAAATTTCACCTTATTCCATCACAACTTCCTCACAATATCCTCAACCTCACCTCATGTATTAACTCACATCTAATCTCCAAATAGGACTCCCATCCCTAGCGAGGTTTCCCACTACCTCAATACAACAATTTCAATACATCTATATCTTCCCAAACTACTACGATAGGCCCCCGCGATCATAGCATGTGAGAAACCCTCCAAAATATTCCAAACATATCTCTCGTATCATATATGTGAGTTCCAAACCGAGAAACCCAACCGAAAGGGATTTAAAACTCATTCTAGAAAAATTAAGCAAAAATGCCCTGTTTTCGAATCGATTCGGCCCCTCCGAATCGATTCGGTCCTAGCTGTGAATCGATTCGTCCCAACTAGACCTGTAAGTCTTCGACATACCAAATCGATTCGCAAGGGGCGAATCGATTCGGCCCTATAGACCTGATGCATCTACAACATGGCGAATCGATTTTCTAGGGATGAATAGATTCGGCCAGTTCAGAAAGCCACGAAATGGGGCTATTTTCTCCAAACCCAAATCTCCAAAATCCATATATACATCATCCCCAACCATCAATCTTCACACCAAACATATTTCTAACCCTAAAATTCATCATATAACTACCCAACCATTTTTATAACCTCAATTGCAAGATTTAATCTATAAAATCTAGGTTTTAACATATACCCAAAATTCAATTCTTTTACCCACAAGTTATGAAATAAACTACAGAAATGAATTATTTAGCAAGATTAAACACTTGCCTCATAATTGTAGAGGTTGAATCATCCTCGTGATCGCGTTTGGGCCGAAAATCTCCAAGCTTTCTCCTCTCTCTCTCTTCCTTTCTTCTTCTTTCTTTCTTCTTTCTCTTTCTCTCTTTCTCACAACTGAGAATGGATGAAATCGTAAGCCTCTTAAACCCTTACAACATAAATCCCAGTTTTAAATGTTAATACACACTTTAAATAACTCGTTTACTCCAATTCGAGTCAAACAAACTTAAAATATTTCGGACCTGAAATAAAACCCAAGGACAGTCATTTTGACTATCTCGGCCCATTCGGAATCAATGGCGTACTCAAAATCATCATCCGAAATACTTTAAAATGTCCTCAATTTTTGGGCCTCAATTTCCAAATTTTAAAATTCTTCAATTTAAATAAATTTTATTTCTCCCAAAAATTTAATTTCTCAGTCCCAAAATCATGGGGTGTTACATACTTCCCCCCTTATAAGAATTTCGTCCGCGAAATTTAAGATATGCCTAGGACTTCGAATCTCATCTAGTCCTTACATCTACCCTTAACATTACTATACATACCTCTTCCAATTCTCACATCGAACCATATGAACTTTAAAATCAAACTAGCTAACCAGGGTGCCTGTACACCCTATACTTGAGCTCAACTCTTGAAAACATAACCCGGATCCACTAGCCTCAAATCGTAATATAGCTATCAACAACTTAATCTATAATAGCGTACTAAGTATATAAGAAGTTTGAAATTTCCAATGGCCGAACTCTTCTCTCTCTTAACATTCGCTACTTTCGTGCGGGGGAGGTCTCGCAATCGAAATCCAAACAAGGAACCCTCCCAATACACTACTGTGTAGCTATGTCGGGGATTGAGATCAGTTGAACCAGGATTAAGGTTTTATAAAAGATTTTCAAGTCACATATATTGCCCGAAGGCCTATATAACAATATAATATAAAATAATATCATGTTTTTTTTCGACACGCCAAACAAACACCTTATGTTCTCGACACAAAGCCCCAATAAATACAGCACTCTAACCAATACCTAGTTCTCATAACTAGCACAACCATGAGCTAAATTCTACGCTCAAGTATGAATCTGCTAAACTTTGAGCTTCCTCAGTTCTACAAATCCTTTACATTATATTAAAGCATTGCCAAGATAAGTCCTTCCCTCATTGGAACACTACAATTACCTGCACTAGCCTATCTATAAAACAATAAACTTATAACCACTACTCAACAAAACTTAAAAGTCCTCACTTTCGGAAATCAATAGCATAACTCTCTACTAGCTCATCGCGAGATGATCTATTATCTCAAAATATGCCATACAAGTACCACACTTGCTCACTCCTTCCTCGAAGGAAATTCTGTACACACTATGGTTATAGCGGCTAACCACTCGATATACCTTACATGCGATGCTACCAATACCGCGCAAAGCATGAACTAAACCCAAAGAAAAGTATTTTACCTTATACTTCCATAATACATTGCTTCACTTCATCCCTGAATCCATGTTCAAAGTCCTCTACTTCTTCCAGGACAATCTTTCTTCCTAAAACCTATTCTCCACAAGAGAAACATCTTCCCAAAAATCCTCCTTAACCATCCTGAAGGATAAGGCGCTATTGCGACCCCCGACAACTCATGCCTAATCATGTCGCGGTGCTAGTCCTACTCCGCTAGTATCAACTCCTTCAGTTCTACTCAATGAACCCGAGTCTCCAAATTTCTTACTCCCTCTTCCAAGAAGGTGATACTCCCAACATTGGGATAACCCTGCACACCTCACATCGATTTTCCTAATAAACACTAGCGAATTCATCAATCTAAACCTCCCAAGGCCTTCACTATTCACTTTTCCTCTGTACTTACCTTATCGATCACAAAATTCTCCTTTCGAGTCGATTCTCCTTCTTACTCGACCATCGCCAGATCACCTGGAATCATCGTTAGAAATCCCCTCCTTATCTCCGCCTGAATTGCGGAAAGAAAATACCTCCAGTCAAAGTGTACCCAAAATTGGTTATGGTTGTTGCATCTCTCAGCTTGCCCCTTCCAGGAAGACATATTCTTGGAGACGTCTGAGATGAAGGCAACTGCGTCAGAACGTCGTTCTGATAGTAGGAGTCTACATCAAGAACGCTTACAAAAGAACGCAGAAAACTCGCACAGATCCTAAAGACACTAGAACCTGATGCTATGATACCATCTGTGACACCCCACTTAAAATAATAACGGGTGGCCATCCCTATACTACATTTAATTGGTATCTCAGATGGCTCATTCTCAGCACCAACAGATTATACTAAAATAGATAAGGCTAACTACCCGAAACTATAAAAGCGGATGCCAAAAATTAAACAAAACATGCAATGGATGACAAGCAAACAATATACAAATACAAACAAAGGTAAAAGATACACCCGTACCAAGATAAAAGAAGTGCTAAACATTAATATAAAAAGAGTACATCAAAGGAAATAATACCCAAATAAGCTGTCGGGTCACAGACAGTACAATAACCACAAAGAAGAAATATAAACAGCTACATAACTCTTGGGTTTAAACCCGATATACAATATGAATCCTACCTAGATTTACAAGAAGTAGGAAGAGACTACAATCTAAATCCCGCCACAGTCCGCAACTGCTACGGCTCCCAAGACTCTGGATAGAAAAGCATCCGGTATCCTTGCGGTGGGACACCTATAGTACGATATACATACATACATATATAGTAAGAGAGAAATATAAACGGGTCAGATCCCTAGGTGTAAAAATATTTAACAAGTGTTTTAATCGTGCATAATAAATATAAATGCACTATTTCATAATTAAAGTGGAGTCGCACTCTCGTGAAACTCCAAACTCACCTCTCATCTACAACACGCACCTAATCTAGTCCAGCAACCTTAATTAAGTTACCCCACCCACAAGGACAACCTACTATACAATACGCATGGCCTATACCTGCTTGACCTACCATCATAACATAACCCAAGAATCTTTTCCATTTAGATCCCACATTAATATATATACACATATAAGCCCTCATAGGCTTAGGGTCCAATTATTAGTTTAACCCAATTATAAATTTTAGTGCGACACACATTAACATTAAGCTTTAATATAAGAGTTTATTCTCTAAACAATAAACATTCAAATACTTAAGGACACAACTTCTCTCCACTCTCAACATTGCACTGCGTTTCGTGCATGGGGCGTCTCGCAAAGCGAAATCCAAACAAGGACCCCCCCGATACATTACTCCTTGACAATGTTGATCGTAGGGATCCATTATGTCATATACACGTATCATACTACTGCAACTACTTAATTATTGAATACTATTTCTAAGAACATAAATTAAAATCTTTCTCTAACTCATTGGGGTCACTATAACCGTAATTGTCCTTAATACGATCCTTCGACCCTGATCAACTAGTACACCAAAATCACCCAAGATGCACATACTAGAAAATCCATTTTACCTTCACCTAGGATATATATATATATATATATATATATATATATATATATATATATATATATATATATAAGCAATCATTCATTCCTATAACCACATGTACATAACACACATAATGCACACTTTGCCATACACATAACATAAACGGTTATAGGATACCAAAATACTGCACCATGCTATCATCTTCCAGGGCATCACTCACATACCATCCCGGGGACCATCGGTAGGACTAAATATCACCTACTTCGTGATCAAAACCAAATCACAACGTATGGGAAGCGCTCATAGCTTTAAATCGGCAAGTGAGAACGAATCATACCCAAGACTTCTCACCCCCAAAATATAAAATCACACAAATAAAAAGGGATGACTATGACTTGGGGAATATCCACACCCTGCTCCTCAAGCCAGGGATCACCCTCATCGCGCAAGTTCCCATGATAGCATGTGCCGGGTATGCTCACACAATAAGTATATATATATCATTCACACAGTATATATATAGACCAATAATCACATCATATGTATAGATCATCACACAAGAAATATACATTCGCGCCATATTTATATTCATTCACATATATATAAGTCTCTATATATAAATGCATACCCTATCTCCAATCATTACTTGTCAAGTAAATTAAGCTAGAAATATGTATACAACTCTCGTAATGCTCACCCTTATTACGACTCATACTTACTCAAATCATTCTCCCTTATACAGTGCCTCACTTGACACATATTTATCCATTTCCCTTATGATATGAATAGTCTTCCAATATAGAAAACAATAAGGTTACTAACTACAAGGTTAACATATATGACAATCATTATACATTCCATTTATATTCGAGTACACTTCAATATATCTAATAATAATCCCGATTATAATTGTGCACATAACTAATAGTCCACAAGAAACAATCTTCATCCTAAATTCATTCCATAATCCTCTCAAGTATTGGAATCCCAATTGTTACTCACACAACCAATAATTTGTAAGCCTCAAGCTCAAAACTAAATTGATTTTATGATCCCATCATATATTAGGATACCCATAGTCAATCACTCGTCGATATGTATAGACTAGTCCAACAATAAGTATACTCATAACTATTTGTCGGCAACAAGTTAAATTACCCTCACTTTAGATTATGGTTCAATGTCTCTTGATGAACCTTACACATTTACATAATTACCATATTCCTTGAGTTAATCATCACTAAGGATAAGATATTTCTCTCTCTTTGGTCCCCTAATCATATCCTAAATAGAATCCCATTGCTATAAGGAATTGACACAATAGTCGGCATCTAAATTTCACCTTATGCCATCACAACTTCCTCACAATATCCTCAACATCACCTCATGTATTAACTCCCATATAATCTCCAAATAGGACTCCCATCCCTAATGAGGTTTCCCACTACCTCGATACAGCAATTTTAATACATCTATATCTTCCCAAACTACTACGATAGGCCCCCGCGATCATAGCATGTGAGAAACCCTCCAAAATACTCCAAACATATCTCTCGCATCATATATGTGAGTTCCAAACTGAGAAACCCAACCGAAAGGGATTTAAAACTCATTCTAGAAAAAATAAGCAAAACTGACCTATTTTCGAATCGATTCGGTCCTAGCTACGAATCGATTCGGCCCATTCGAATTGATTCATCCCAACTAGACCTGTAGGTCTTCTACATACCGAATCGATTCTCAAGGGGAGAATCTATTCGGCCATATAGACCTGATGCTTCTGCAACATGGCGAATCGATTCGCTAGGGGCGAATCGATTCGGTCAGTTCAGAAAGCCACGAAATGGGGCTATTTTGTCCAAACCCAAATCTCCAAAATCCATATATACATCATCCCCAACCATCAATATTCACACCAAACATATTTCTAACCCTAAATTTCATCATATAACTACCCAACCATTTTTATAACCTCAATTGCAAGATTTAATCTACAAAATCTAGGTTTTGACGTATACCCAAAATTCAATTCTTTTACCCATAAATTATGAAATAAACTACATAAATGAATTATTTTGCAAGATTAAACACTTTCCTCAGAATTGTAGAGGTTGAATCGTCCTCGTGATCGCGTTTGGGCCAAAAATCTCCAAGCTTTCTCCTCTCTCTCTCCCTCTCTCGCTCTCTCTCTCTCTCTCTCTCTTCCTTGCCTCTTATTTCTTTCTTCTTTCTCTTGCTCTCTTTCTCACAAATGAGAATTGATGAAATCGTAAGCCTCTTAAACCCTTAAAACATAAATCCCAGTTTTAAATGTTAATACACACTTTAAATGACTCGTTTACTCTAATTCGAGTCAAACAAACTTAAAATATTTCGGAACCGAAATAAAACCCAAGGACGGTCATTTCGACTATCTCGACCCATTCAGAATCAATGGCGCACTCAGAATCATCATCCGGAATACTTTAAAATGTCCTTAATTTTTGGGCCTCAATTTCCAAATTTTAAAATTCTTCAATTTAAATAAATTTTATTTCTCCTGAAAATTTAATTTCTCAGTCCCAAAATCATGGGGTGTTACATGTTCTAGCTACTATGTGATGTCCCGACCTAAATTTCTAGGCATCCTTAATCCTTCATTAAGGTCCAAGGGTATCAAAAGGATAATGAAATAAAATCGTAAACCTAACAACGTATGCCTGGGAACATATAATTAAATGTAATACACCTTAAGTATAACAAGGTAATCATTTTAAGTCTTCATTATTATTAGAAAAGTTTGGCATCCTTTGTTTATTCATGTATAACACAATATTAATAGACACAATAATCCACCAGTTGATCTCCTCCACCAATTCAATATTAAGTTAAATTTTAACTTAAATCTAACATCAACTAAGTTCAGCGGACTTATGTCGAAAATTAAAATATAAATAAAAACAATCTTATCATCCCACACAACCTAGCTTATTTCAAAAGCTTACAACATTTAAATGTTCAAATTCCAAATAAATTCTCAACAATTTTAAAGAAACGATACAACATAATAGCAATACATAAAGTTCTCATAGCTAATACATAAAGAATTACCAGAATAAATTCTCCACCTAAGGGATGACTGTAGCCAGATCCTTCGGTCATTAGAACGTCTACCTAGCTACCTTCTTACCATTATCCTTACATGTATCGGGGGGGGGGGGGGGGGGGGGGAGAACAAGGAAGTGAGCTGATGCCCGACAAGAATATAACTAAATAATAATAACAACTAAAACACTGAATATATCACATCATTATTTATAATGAGTCCAAATAAATTTATCATCACTAAACAGGTCCACGTAGTGAACTACTTTATAGGACTGAATGTATGATTTTAAGTGTTAGATTTGTATAAAAACATATGAAATTAAAGCATGTAAAAATCATGAACATTTAAATTAATCAAGTAAGAAGTAATAGGTAAGTAAAGCATATTAAACCGATAAATCACTATTATATAAGGATAAAACTTCTTAAAATAAATTCATAATTAGTTAACGTGCAATATTGATTTAGTTTAAGACATACGAACCCACAGACTTTGTGTTGAATAGTCTTATCATTAGGTGTACTAGTAACCTATGAACACGTAAGTGTGGTCCGAACCTTCTATGGGATCCTTACTGTGTGGTGTTTGATACTTTATATTACTTAAATGACCACTAGAGGTTTGCACAATTTTAAACCACCAATGATGTTCACATCACCAAGAAAACTATAATTTTAAAATCAGGTCAAAACATCAAGCTCGACTCAAGGTCAATTCTCAAATTATTCTTAAAATTAGTCCACAAAGGATAAGTCTATTACCACCAAGTAGGATTTCACAAAATCAGCAGTTTAATTTTTGTAAACCAAGAATAAATATCATTTTTGTAATTTAAGGAGATCCCACCTTTTGAGTCTCAAAGCTTATACTTCACATAGAATAGAAATATTAATTTCCAATGTATATTTTGTCAAAACAAATGGTTTAATTCTTTTAAACTAAGATTTTATCTCTTACATTTAATTTAAGAAAAATCTATGCATTATATATTCACAAGGTCATTCTTTACGAGGCACTTGAATTATCACAATTTATCGCAAGAATCATTTTTCCAACAATTACGCCAAGGAAAACTCATCGTCCCATTTATTGACACAAATGAACCATTTATCACATATGTTCAATTTATAGTCTTGAATAAAGGTTTCATTTAAATTTGTGATCATAAAGTGTCAATATTCAGTTCTCATAGAATCAATGATTCTAAGGAACTATGAAAGTCTCAATAAAAGGGTATATATGGGAATATTAAGGTTTCATCTAAGAAACTCAAAGGTAAACAATGAAGTTAATGTATTTCAATAGAGTAGCCATGCATTTAATTATTTCAAGAAAAAGGATATCGAAAGAGCAGGAACCCTTGAGAAAGAGAAAATATG
This sequence comes from Sambucus nigra, assembly GCA_949130495.1. Taxonomy (NCBI): domain Eukaryota; kingdom Viridiplantae; phylum Streptophyta; class Magnoliopsida; order Dipsacales; family Adoxaceae; genus Sambucus; species Sambucus nigra. Next base: position 50,223,965 of record OX422213.1, read on the forward strand.
AGAAAACTTCCAAAATGCCTAAAAAATGCTCCAAAATATACAAGGTCCAACTATATTGAACTACTCCACCAAAAGAACTCAAAATTTGATTTTCATGTAGGTTTCAACAAGGATTTGATAGTTAAAATATAAGCAGAGAGAGGGTTTGTAATAAGATTTGAGAGATATAGAGATCTAGTTTTGATAATGGTGTTAAAACCCTAAATGTAGACTATGTCAGGGTTGCGGCCTACGAAATCCAACCATCGTTGAATCGAGCTAAAGCTTTGCTAATGCAAATTTGCTAGAACACAGGTCTCACCTTTAGCCATCAACGAAGGAAACCTTTGCATAAGTGAACTTCAAATTCAAAAAATGGATTTCTCATGGGCATTTTGGTACTCGTAATCACAAATAAAAATCACTAAAAATGTGGATCATTACATACTCCAAGCAAACTTAGTCCTGTTTCAGATGGGTTGATTTGTTCAAGAATGATTTGGCCTATTTTAGGCACACTTAAACCTCTTTAGGCTCGATTGATTTGTTCAAGCTTTGTATGGACTATTCCAGGAAGCCTTTGTCCTCTTTAAGCTAGGATGATCTATTCCAGATCGATTTATTCGAGGTAGACTTATCCCTCTTTAGCTTAGTTAATTTGTTCAATATTGGTCTAGCCTATTCTAGTCAGACTTACACACCATGGGTGGTCTTCATTGTAATTTGTAAAGCATCGTCAATCGGACTTTCAATTGTAATAAAAATGAGTCTAAATTCAGGGTTCTGACATTTTATTCTAAACTTAACTTTAACATTGTTCATCTTACAACTAAGCTAAATCTATGAAAAAAATTATAGAAGATATATTAGTTAATGTTTTATAGTTTTATGTATACAAATAGTACTCATAAATTAGCCCTCAAGTGTTGGTTAAGATAGACTCGGTCGGGAAAGAAAGGAATCAGTTATTTCTAAGGTAAAATAAACATGGAATCCTTTCTCATTATTTCATTAAGAATTTGACACACAATAGCATACGTCATATTCATCCTTCATTCAGTGGAAAAACATGGGTTGAGTTCAGTGAGATCATTATTGTTTGGTAAAGAATATACCCATATTCAACAACAAAAATGCTATTGGACCCGATTTTTTGACCGAAAGTGTATCTACCGAAACAGGTGGAGGGTTTTTATTGTTTTGTTTATAGGGTCCACGCCAATGGGACCACGAAATCCTCCAATAGCGTGCTGCCACCTCATTTTTCAGTTGAAATTTCTACCGAAATTTCAGTTACAGTAGAAGAACTCATTCAACAATCATGTAGAATTTATTAACGCGCGCACGTGTATATATATATATATATATATATATATATATATATATATATATATATATATATATATATATATTCAGTTTAGATTCGTTTAAAGAACAAATAGGTTTTGGACACTTTTTCACAAAGAAATTATACAGTCATCTAGTACACAAATCAAGATACTCATTGAGTACTTCAGATTGAATTACTCATTAAGTACTTACATGTGTCAAAATTAAACAAATCAAACATGAATCATAAGAGTATGTTCCAAGACAGATATCTAAAAACCTCTTTAAACTTGAACAATTTTAATACGTGTAATACATGTCAAAATTAAGCAAACCAAATATTCATCAAACTCACTTTTACGGTTTTGAAGATTTGTTTTTGATGTATACTACTACTACACCTTAATCCTAACTATTTTAACCTTTTCGATGCAAACTTGATTATGTGCATTACATGTAGTGGTAATTCTGTCTAATCTAACATGAATGGAAAACTTTCAATTTCCATTATATTTAAATTAAATAAACATTTAAGACATTAAGGAAATTGCAAAAAAAATATTTAATTTAAAAATAATCTCAAAATTGCAAAACAACAAATTTATTAAATAAGGAAATTGAAAGAATAAAACTTCTAAGAAATGGATTTTTCAGGAAAAATATTTAAATTACTTAAAAAATCCAAAATCAAGAAATTAGTAAAAAAATTGAAAATCTAAAATTTGCAAAAGAATTAGAAACAATTAACAAATAAACAACATGATAAAAAAATTAACTCTTATAAATTGCGAAAAATATACTTAGAAAATCTTAATATTGCAAAATAATATCTTAAAATTATTACGTCTACTATATAATTAATATAATAGTACAAAATTACGAATAATAATTACATAAATAAAATATAATTACAGAAAAATTAGACTTACTTGGTTTTGAAAAAATAAATATAGAACTAGAAAAGATAAATCTGAGCCCTGTAGAACAGTCTCCTTAAGTCAAATTTATTTCCTCCAATATGCTTCAAGGTTGTTGAATAATTTCCTCTCAAGATAGAATGGATTTTTCGAAGTAATTATGTATCACAACAATAATTAATTCCAACGAATACATGTCTGTGTTTTTATACTCAACCGAAACAATAATATGATATGCAGAAATGAAGAAAATAATTTTCTGGATTAATGAAATAATGCAGTAGCAATTTCGGAATAATCTGGAGGGGAAATTTTTTCATCAATTAAAACTGGAGGGAATTATATTTATTTATAGCATTCGTTTTTACTGTTGGGAATAGTCAAAACTATTTTTAACTGTCAACTAATAGTTAATTTCAGTTTAATTAATTGTTGACTATTGACATTAATTAATTTCGTAATTAATTAATTAAATTAATGCCCGAAAAGTTAATTATATTCGGCCCAAAAATTTAAGATATTTTTCCAAGCCCAAGCACAAATCCCAGCCCGAATCTAGTCGAGCTGAGCCGGAGCGCGTGTGGGCTTTTGGCTCAAGCCCAACACATGCATAGTGTAGGGCATGTCTCCTTCAAATAGTTGGGATACCCCAAGGCATTCAATTCTTATTCCATCATTAGGGTTTCATTAACTCACAATTTTCCCACTACTCTTCTAATGTGGGAAAAGAGTTAAAACATACACAATTCATTAACTTTCATTGCTTTATGTGCCACTTTGCGGACATATTTATCATTCATAACTCAATGGATTGGGCATGTGAATATACTACGTCTATCTCCTTACGAAAGAAAACACGTTCGTATATGGTCCCATAATTATCGTGGTATGAGTCTCATATAAATTTGAACTCAAAATTCTGTCCAGAAAATTCTGGACATCATTATGTCTAATTTTTTCCAACAAAAATAATTTTAACTATTTATTTATATTGAGATCAATCTCCACTTTTATAGTGTTTGGGAATTTAAAAAAAAAAGATCTTATATTATATAGATTTATTTTCTCCAAAGCCTTATATTCACCTTTTAAAAGACAAGTATTTTATACATTAATCCCTCTTGTTACACAATTTTCATACAGATTATGTGAGATATGCGGGAAAACAGTGGACAACGTAACTGGAGTAGAGGATACTCAATTACTCATTATGGAGTGGGATGAATTGAGATTGATGGCTGGTGGCACAAATGCTTATCCTGGAGAGGCTTCACACACACCCCCGTACAAACAATACCTTTGCAATATCCTACTGGCATGCTTGGTCCTAGCATTTATGATCCCATGGTTCCTTCGTATAGATATGTTATGAATGGCACCTCCCTGAGTTCATAAAATGTAAGAGGGGAAGGGAGGGCCCAATTCCATTAAAATATAATAATAAAAAAAAGGGACATATACCAAATAGTCTCTCGGACATTTTTTAATACCCATTTAGTCCAAACTTTTTTATTTTGCCTCAAAAAGTTCTTTGCCATATATTTTGGAGAGGGAGTACCGCTGGCACGGATCTCTAAAAATAAGAGGATATTGA